>JASFDA010000007.1:0-96157 GCA_036936965.1 Cystoderma amianthinum
ACAGGGTTATCCGGAGCTATCAACTCCTATATCAAGCAGATCAAATCATTTGATGGCCTCAAAACATCACACGTGAATGGGCGTGTAGTTCGTCCTTAATTCAATGGCGGCTCCATTTGACGAAAGCGCAAATTTAAAAATGCTAATGTGTATAAGTCCAATGAGAGGCACACGGGTCATACGGCAGCCTTTAATATCGAGTAATCGTAGAGATGATGCATACTGCAATGGCATTCCAAAAGAGAAGCTCATAATAGGCTTACAGTAAAACAGAAGAAGTTGAGACTGTGAGGGTTCCTGGATGGAGGAAGTCAATGTGGATATCGGGTATCACATTTAGCAAAAGGTAGCCAGAAATAACGTGTAGGGACATTTACCACAGCTTGTCAAAGAAAAGACGCAGGACTAGACCACCCAAATAGAAGCTAATTAGTACTTGTGACACCCATGTCCATGTAGTAGCAGAATGTTGCCAACAGTGCAAGACGATAAACGGGACAATTAGTAAATGTATTATCAGGAGAGAAAATGGGTGTTGAATTAAAGAATACCCAGCGAGAGCCAAATCATTACAGGCCCTTCTGAAGGATTGTTCTAGTAAGATATGAATTATAGAGGTTAAAATGTTTGATCCAGCCATGGGATTCTTTTCTGCCATGACACAAAGAGAATGTCGACTCTTAGATGGATAGATAAAGGTAGAACTGGTAACAGTGGTAGTATCAGCAGTCACCGCGTGACGTGCGTGAATAACGCGAACACGTGATGAATACGCGTTTCGCGTTTTATTGAATATTTTTGTGGGAAAGGGTTCTTTAAATCCTTGACTCATCACCTCCATTAGAAATTATGTCTCAACTGCAAGGATCTCAGAATCCAGATGGAGACGCTGAAGAATATCAATTTACAGGTCCTCTTCTTGTGAGCAAGCTCCAGGAAGCTGGCATTCATCCGAATGACATCAAGAAACTCGCGGAAGCCGGCCTGAACACTGTCGAAGCCGTCGCATTCACGCCCAAGAAGCATCTTGTTACAATAAAAGGAATTTCTGATCAAAAGGCAGACAAGATTTTGGCAGAAGGTAAGTGGTGATCAACTTATCTTCTGGTCAATTTTACCATGAAGTTGTCCTACTAGCTCAGAAGATCGTGCCTCTTGGGTTTCAGAGTGCCACGGAGGTGCATGCGCGCCGATCGGAGCTTGTGCATATAACAACCGGATCTAAACAATTGGATGCTCTCTTAGGAGGTACGCACAGATATCCTATCACCAAGCTTGTTAATTTGAACACTGTCCCTAGGCGGAATCGAAACTGGTGCCATCACCGAACTATTTGGCGAGTTCCGTACTGGAAAGTCTCAACTATGCCACACCCTTGCTGTTACATGTCAACTCCCAGTAAGCATGGGTGGCGGCGAGGGGAAATGCTTGTATATTGATACAGAAGGAACATTCCGACCCGTTCGGCTCCTCGCAGTTGCTGAGCGGTTTGGTTTAAACGGTGAAGAAGTTCTCGATAATGTCGCATATGCCAGGGCTTACAACGCGGATCATCAAAATGCCTTACTTACGAGCGCTAGTGCGCTAATGTCCGAGTCAAGGTAGAACCTTACAAACCTACCTACCGACCATTTATTCTTATTCTCGTGTGTGATGACAGATTTTGCCTTCTAATCGTAGACTCTTGTACTGCGTTGTATCGTACCGATTACAGCGGCCGAGGCGAGCTCTCATCACGTCAAAATCATCTTGGGAAGTTCCTTCGCACTCTCCAACGGCTTGCAGACGAAGTGCGTGTTCATGACTTTATTTTAAACTTATGCTCATTGGCCGCTTAGTTCGGCATTGCAGTTGTGATCACCAACCAAGTTATGTCAAACCCTGATGCCGCTGCTGGTCCCTATGCTGGCAACGAAAAGAAACCAATAGGTGGAAATATTATTGCCCACGCATCTACTACTCGGTACGCTCTAAACGTTTTGAGGGTGAACATATTTTACGTCCATCTTATGATAGACTTCAACTCAAAAAAGCACGAGGCAACACGCGATCATGCAAAATCTACGATTCACCTTGTTTACCCGAGTTGGAAACCCATTTCGCTATCTTGGCATCAGGCGTGGGGGATCCTGAAGAGGAGACGTAGTACAACGTTGTTTCCCATCACGGACTGTAAATGGATTGCACTTTCAAGTATACTGTAATACATACAAGGTTTTTTAAGGTAAAATACATTGGAATTAACAAGGAGTGTCCAGTTAAATGGTCTAGCAGATGGGTAGTTGAGCGTAACACCAAATCAGTATACAATGGGGAAAACGACCGTTTGTTGGCAGCCTTGTTCTACATCTATGTTTATGCTAAAAAGCGAGTGATGATATTGGCATCAGTCCCGCTAATACGCTCCTTTAGCCTCGTAATATCAGTAGTACTGACGTCAGTGATATCGGCAAGGAGGTAAGCTACCTCGCCCTTAGAATCAGAGTATTGCTTTTCAACATTGTAAGGCGACAGTGCGTCGTTGACTTGCTTGAGAACACCAGGCTGATTCTTATGGACATGGCACACACGAATCTGGGTTCCCTGTACGGTGATCGCACGTAAATCCACCTCAGGGAAATTGACTGCACCGAGGGTGGACCCATAGTCGAGATATCGCCAAAGTGCTGCTGCAACTTCGTCACCGATCATGCGCTGAGCTTCCTCAGTTGAACCTCCAATATGAGGAGTGAGAATCACGTTGGGCAACATGCGAAGGGTACTAGACCAGGGGTTGAGCTGGTCATCAAACGGTGAGCCATTTGCACCTGGCTCGGAAGGAAAGACGTCAATCGCAGCACCAGCAATATGCCCTGACTTTAAAAAGTCAATGAGGGCAGGAATGTCGACAACCTTGCCACGCGCATTGTTGATCAGGTATGATCCCTTCTTCATCTGCGCAAGTTGTTCGTACGAAATCATGTTAGTTGTTTCTGGGATTTCGGGTACGTGAAGAGTGACGAAGTCTGACTGTGCAAGGAGAACAGCTAGGCTTTCGACTTGACGCGCAGAACCTAATGGCATGATATTGACAACATCATAGAAAATCACTCGGATACCAAAGGCTTCCGCCAACACCGAGAGCTGGGAGCCAATATGGCCATAACCAACAATACCAAGGGTCTTGCCTCTGACTTCCCAACAACCCTTAGACTGCTTGTTCCAGACTCCGAGACGCAACTCGTATGTGCGCTCAAAGAGTTGGCGCGATAGCGCAATGAGCTCGGCCATCACGAGCTCTGCGACAGAGCGAGAATTAGAAAAGGGGGAGTTGAAAACAGGGATACCAGCTTGTGCGGCGGCCTTGAGATCTACCTGATTGGTACCAATACAAAAGCAGCCAATGACCAAAAGCTAATCAAGGGAGTTGTAAGGTGGCAATTCAAAAATAGAAGAGCAAATGTAGCAGACCTTGGAAGCTGCTGCCAACACTCGTTTTGTAATTTTTGTTTTGCTGCGAATACCGATGGCATGATATGCACTGATCTTGTCAACGAGTTCGTCCTCCGTCATGGCCTTTGTAGAGTGATCGACGTGATAGCCCTGAGTCCTGAAGAACTTGACAGCCTCATGACTGATGTTCTCGAGCATCAGAAGCCTGAGCCCATCGTTATCAACAGGGTGCAGAATCTTTGCCTCGCGAATGTCAGCAAAGGCAGCCGAGTCAGCGCGACGAGCATTACGAAAGTGGTCGTGCAGAGTTGATGCCATAGTAGGCGAAACCGAGACAGCAACAGACGCTATGTTAATTGGCGTGGACATGGTGGGCGGAATTGAGGGGGGAATTGAGGACCATCCGATTTATAAAAGCTAGATTCGGAAAAACTAAAATAATTTGTTGCGATGACGCAAAGAGCAATTCGGTTTGATTGACCGAAATTCAGGCCGATCACTCATGTATTTATTCAATTTTTATCAGATCGCCTCGAGCTCTATCAACTTGTCGTTTAATAATGGGTCTGTATTTGCTCGACTATGGCGCAGGAAATGTCCAGAGCCTTGCAAACTCCCTTACAAGACTAGGACACTCGTTTACATGGATCACTCATCCAGACGACTTTGCAAAAGCCACCGTCAGTTTGAATTTTCCATTGTTAAGCCTGCTAACGGTCGCTGTTAGTCCCTGGTCTTCCCTGGCGTCGGGGCTTATGGAACAGCAATTCAACATCTTATTGACCGAGGTCTTTATGAACCTCTGCGACTTTACATCCAATCTGGGCGGCCCTACTTTGGCATCTGCATTGGAATGCAGGTCTTATTCCAGTCCTCCGCAGAGTCACCATCACCCGGTCTTGGCATTATACCCTGCCCCATAGACCGTTTTGACGATAGTGATAAATCAGTCCCACACATGGGCTGGAATACAGCCGATCTGCTTCGATCACAACAGGAGATGGAGCATTTAGATGGATTATTCTATTATTTTGTCCACTCATATTGTGCCAAGTATAACCCAGGGAAATACCCCGAAGCCATGTCATGGGCCCATACTACAACACAATATGGGCAAGAACTTTTCGTTTCATCCGTTCGTAAAGGCAACGTCTTCGGAACCCAATTTCATCCAGAAAAATCAGGCTCGGCAGGGCTCGCACTTCTCGACACATGGCTACGCTCACCCGAGTCTACTTATTTCCCCACATCCCTTTCCTCACGTGTCGCCAAACCGGAACACAGGCTTACCAAACGCATCATTGCTTGCATGGATGTGCGCGCGAATGACGAAGGCGATCTTGTCGTCACCAAAGGTGATCAATACGACGTCCGCGAAAAGGCAGCGCCAACAGCTACCGCAGCTAAAGTAGCTGGTGCTGTGCGCAACCTCGGTAAGCCAGTTACCCTCGCGGCACGCTACTACGAGGCCAGCGCTGATGAGTTGTGCCTCCTTAATATCACGTCCTTCCGTCACTCGCCATTACGTGATCAGCCCATGCTCGCAGTCGTGCGTGCCGCGGCCGAATGCGTGTTCGTTCCCCTGACAATCGGTGGTGGGATCAAAGATAGCGTCGACCCGGACGGCACTAGGCGGAGCGCGCTCGAGGTTGCTGGAGCGTACTTCCGCGCAGGGGCGGACAAGGTTAGCATCGGATCAGAGGCCGTGTACGCCGTCGAGAGATTGCGTGCCACAGGGCAAGGTGATGGCACCAGCGCTATAGAAACGATAGCGCGTGTGTACGGGCGGCAGGCAGTGGTCGTCTCCATTGACCCACGCCGAGTGTACGTTGATGCTGAATATGATGGTCCATATAAAGATGAGGTCGTGACCGGTTCACCTGATGGCCTGGCGGGTGATCGCGGGAGGGCTTGGTGGTACCAGTGTACCGTTTCTGGTGGCCGTGAGGTGCGGCCGCTTTCGGTGGTGCAGCTCGCACAAGGCGTGGAGGCATTGGGTGCTGGCGAACTGTTATTGAATAGCATCGATCGCGATGGCACCGGGCTTGGGTTTGATCTTGCCCTCGTGGAACTGGTGAAGAAGAATGTAAGGATCCCTGTCGTCGCAAGTAGCGGGGCTGGGAAAAAAGAGCATTTTGTAGATGTATTCGAAAGGACAGGTGTCGAGGCTGCCCTGGCCGCAGGAATTTTTCACAGAGGCGAAGTCGAAATCACGGAAGTGAAGAAGACCCTGGGCTTGGCAGGGATCAATGTCAGGCAGGGTATTATTACATGACAGTATATAGACAGTTTGTACAACATTGGGAAAAAATCTTGATGAGGAAAAGTGCGGCGAGAACGACAAGTTTGTCACAGTTTATCAAGACGGCTTTCAAGGTAATCATGAAACCTACATTACATCGCAGTACATAGTCTCCTAATTATGAACTACTAGTAACAGGTATAGAAAATATTCAGAAAGAAGGATTGGTACAGATGTCAGTGCACAAAAGTCAAACAGGAGGCAGATAAACATTCGCGGAAACAATGTCCATTGAAAGAAAAAGAGACATTTCCATAAATACACAAACACATAGATCAAAAAATAGAAGAGACGATCATCTGCTTGAAAAGAAAGCAGAATTTGGATAGTGGTGCTAGGGTGTCACTACAGGAGGCAGATGCTGAGCAATTACTTGGACCCTCTGACAACTTTGCCAACTTTCTTCATGAGACTAGTCTTTCTGCCCAAACCAGGCGACGATGAAGGGACGCCTGTTTGTTGGCCATCAAAGTAGCCATTGCCAGGCCCATCTTCAGCAACTGGAGAAGTATTGAATGCGGGGGTAGCCGGCAATTGTTTATTGTTCGAGGCCTCAATAAGAACAAATGGCTCTTCTTGCACTGGTGGATTCGTTCGCGAGCCTCCACCAAACCGTCCAAGAAAAGAATTATGTGCACGGTGAGTTGGCCGACTGTTGTCATTGGGAGAAGATGGGGAGGGAGGTTGATCATAAGTTCCACCAACGGGAACGTTTGGATTGTCCCGCATTCTACGGATGCGGTGCATTATCGACTTGGAGCGTTTAAAGTCCAGCTCCGGGGAAGATGCAGGAGGAGAACCCGGCAGGGGCTCGGTGGCATCAGGCACAAAGATTGGCTGAGGAGGGGGGACCATGGAGCGGCGAGCATTAGCACGTGATCGAGCAGGCTCTTCCTTTGCACGTCCCCGGGCAGGTGCGCTTCGGGATGTAGAATTAGAGTTATTTGATTCTCTTCCGTTGAAAATTGAACTAGCAGGAGTATCTCCATCTGGTCTGCCGCCACCGGCAAAAAATTCTTCGAAGGGCTCTGGTTCATGGATGCCCCAGGCTTCGGCAATTGCGTCGACTTTCTTCTTGGGGGGGTCAACGTAGTGGTTTGAAAATGCCTTCATGGCATGAGCCGAAGGATAAGCACTGTCACCGTACTGCGGGGTTGAAAGGGGGTCTCCGTCACCCCATGCATGCATAGGGGCCTTATTACGGTGCTTGTTACGCGACGGAGCACATGCATCAAAAGGACCATCGTGGTGGAACACTGAGTGTACGGACGGATCAGGGACATGACCAGTTGAGAAGACAAATAATGAACGCACTAGGGCCTACACCTGTAAAATCGAGACGGTCGATAACATCTGCATGCTGGGAACCCTTCTTGCGCGATTTACCAGACGACTTTGATTTTTCGGCTAGATTTCCAGAGTCTTGAGAGTGAGACCTACGGCCACCACTTGGACGCGGGTTTGGGGGATCGCTATTGAGGGGTGAGTCAGAGACATGGGCGATAAGGAGATGACTAACGCTGCAGTCTGGCTACGACCCATCCTGGTACGAGGAGAGTCTGCTTGTGGTCGAAGGGTTACAGTATCACGAACGGCTTCTTTGATATCATCTTGCGGGGAGAGAGGCTTTGTAACTATGGCGGGCATTCTAGCAGGCTTTGGAGGTGGCGGAGGCGCCCGCTGCTTGTTTCTTGTAGTTGTTGTTGTTGGATCTACGAAAGGATTTGAGGAACGAGACTGATTGTTTGGATATGGCCGTGATGACTGAGATTGTACTGCCGCCATTTGTGATGTGTTTGAGTGGTTGGTTCGCTTGCTGGCTTGATGTTGCCTGGGAGTTCACACGCCAAGCCGAGCTGATATTACGGCTATTTTTCGGATGCCAGAGAGATTAAAAAAAAAAAAAAGCAAAAACAAAAAGGCGGGGAGGAGGTAGAAAGACAAGAAAGAAAAGGGTTGTGCTTTGTGTTTTTAGGAGACTTGCGTCAATGGTGGTTCCGCACAGAAAAGGTTTCCACGCCCTTCATTGCCGCTGACTAATCATGAAATAAATAAAATCAATCGATCCACATTTATGTCTCTTTCTCTTAAAATGACTCCCCTGTGGTCAAGAGACGCCGTCGCAAAACGGATTCTAGCGGGCGAGACGCTCATAATATTTCGCAGTCATCTTCTCCGTATTCCTACCACCTGGCTTGACGCCCACCCAGGCGGTAATCTCGCCCTCCTTCATTTTGTTGGTCGTGATGCCACAGATGAAATCGAGGCGTATCACTCAGACGAAACCATGAATCTCGTACCCCGCTACTCCATTGGCCGTGTTCATCTTTCTGAGACAGGCTGGGAACCTCTTATACCTCCTGTCATGTCAGGCTGGGTTCGCAAACCTCTCCCATCTGGCAATGTGGAATGGTACAGAGAAGCAGCCGCCGTTAGAT
Source organism: Cystoderma amianthinum (assembly GCA_036936965.1). Lineage (NCBI taxonomy): Eukaryota > Fungi > Basidiomycota > Agaricomycetes > Agaricales > Squamanitaceae > Cystoderma > Cystoderma amianthinum. The sequence continues at coordinate 8,173 of JASFDA010000007.1, forward strand.
CTTCGGTGGACACGGAAACATCTCCGTCCTCACAAATTCTTCTCACTAAAATAGACTCTACGGAACCGCTTCAATCTGCTCCAACTCTCGAAACACTTCTACCACCTCCTACAGTTTTGTCGCTACAAACGCAAGCCCAGCATTCCAGAGCATACAAGGAACTCCATACCCGTATCGTTGAGGCTGGACTATATAAAACTCGGTACCTATCCGGATATGGTCCTGAAATTTTTCGTTACGCTTTACTTGGATGTCTCTCTGCGGTCACCTATTCTTATAACTGGCTAATGACGAGTGCTGTGCTTCTCGGCCTGATGTGGCATCAGCTGGTCTTCACTGCTCATGACCTTGGCCACATGGGCGTCACTCACAGCTGGGTAATTGATCGGCTTTTGGGCATCCTAATAGCAGATTGGATCGGTGGTTTGAGTATAGGCTGGTGGGTGGAGGTATGTGCCCGATCTATGCACCTCGCTAACTTATCTAAACTTTGCATGACAGAACCACAATGTTCATCATAGTGAGTTAAATCAAGTTCCTTATCAAAAATGAGCCTTACCATTTTTAGTTGTCCCCAATCATCCGTCCCAGTGAGTGCTTACTTCTGATACGCTGTGTTCGCGGATGATTAAAATTCCCTTAGTGATCCTGATATTGAGCATCTTCCATTCTTTGCCATCTCTCCGGCCTTTTTTTCATCACTCTGGTCATCATACTACAAGCGCACCATGTATTTCGATCAGTTCGCAACCTTTTTTATTTCCCTCCAGCATAAATTATTCTACATTGTTATGGGATTTGCTAGATTTAACTTATATGTCAACTCTTACACCTTCCTCTTCAAAAAAGCTTGGGATACCAGACGCGCTAGAGGGGGGCGGTGGGCATGGGGCCTAGAAATTGCGGGCATCATATTTTTTTGGTGCTGGTTTGGGCGCGTTCTGTACGGGTGCGGCTCATGGCAAAAAGCACTTGCGTACCTGTTAGTGAGCCATGCTGTCACAAGCCCGCTGCACGTCCAGGTATCTACCATCCTTACTGTGCATGCCACTCTCACTTAAACCTCTTTCACGCCCTTATAGATTGTCCTTTCCCATTTTAGCATGTCTACGGCGGATCTTGGGCCAACCGAATCATTCGCAGATCGTCAGTTACGCACGACAACGGATGTCATTTGTCCTGAATCTCTCGCATTCCTGCACGGTGGTCTTCACCTTCAGGTAACGCACCACTTGTTCCCCCGCCTACCCCGGCACAACCTGAGAAAGGCGAGTGAACTCGTGAAAGAGTTTGCCAAAGAACAGAACCTCACATATGCTGAATTCGGCTTCGTGAGCGGGAATAAACAGGTGATTGGGGTGCTCAAGAGCGTAGCCGACCAGGTTAAAATTATTGGCAAGGTGGCCAAGGTGGAAGCGCAGGAGGCTGTGGACAAGAAAATCGCAATTTTTGATGAGCAGTTGGCAGAGAAAAGGACCTTCTAGGGCTCAAAACTACATAGAACCTTTAGATGATATCTTTATACCCAGACAATAATTTATATCCATGAATTAATGAGTGTCGTAACCAGGTCCAAAATTAGATGCCTCTCGCAGAACCAGTTCGCGCTTGCAAAGCCTAAAATTGTTGGAGATCATTGGAATAGCAATGTCTTCTTCCAACCAATTATCTAGCCGACGGTTGAGTGCTTGGCACCAAATTGATATGCCGAATGATTAGGAGCACCATATATGCTTATGTCATATGTGAAGCATAATCAAGGAGATCATATTATGTAAAGCACATGGGAGACCTTGACAGAAGTGTATATTTTGCAAGGAAAGCATGGTAGCATGGCAGGATAACAAAAAAAGTTGTAATGAGTAATTTACTTCTTCTTATTAGCCTCTTCCTCATCCTTCTGCAATAAAAAAGATCTTCAGCAACTTACAATGGAAGGACAAATGACAACATTACTGACCTTTGCAGCTCTGGCCTTGCGAACACCCTCGTACCTCTGGTTAGCACGAGAGTCACGAAGAGTCCTGTATGCTTTGAATTCACGTTCCGCAGCGGTGATTTTGCGTGGGGGTTCAGCGACTGTGGTTTGGGGCAGAGGGAAGGCAGCACGTGTCGTCGTAGCTTTGAGATCCTCAGCCTACCTCGTCTTGTAAGTATTGATCCCGGAAAAATAATGAAAACAGGCACGCACCGATGAGTCGCCTTTCTTGGGTTTGCTTGCCTTACGAGGGAAGACGACGAGGCGGGCCTTGTACGCGGTCAAACGCTCGACATTGAGTTTCTTCCCTTCCTCACTCAGGTTTCTCCTCCTGTGGTCAACAACAATACCAACGCCGCGAGCCTCCTTCCTGCCTATACCAGCCTCCTTGAGCTCTACGAGTGTGAATCCACGACCTTCACGGATTTTGCGGTTGTATCGCACTGTCTGTGCACGGACAGCGGGGCGAAGGAGAGAGAGGGGGCGCACACCTAGGGTTGCGGCTTTTGTTTTTCGGGCGTTGCGTCTGCGAAGTTTACGTCCTGGCTGGTCGAACCAAGTGCGGACGCGGCGTTGCCAATCCTTTCGGAAATGATTGGCATGGAGGACTGAATGAATGTTTTAAACAAATTTGTATGAGATGTGAATAAGATGAGCCCACCGTTGTTATGCGCAAAACCCATGGCTTGATAAAATTACAGAATTTCAGCTTCTGTAGATTCGACGATGTGTCGTCAATGCGTACCTTATATCTTGAGGTCGTCGAGGCCGATGCCGATAATTCTTATGCTTGTCCTAATCCAGGGTTGTGGCTTATGATAACTAGCCAGTACCAACGGATATCGCCGAGCCCTAACCCTAGCTTACCCCCGATATTTGCACATAATTGCTATGTGGCAAGGTCGACCACGTTTTTTTCTCCTAGCGTCACCATACAAGAACATAAGATGTGCGTAGCTGTCGAATCAGTTGCTTTTCCTCATGTCTTTCGTTTGCCCACCGAAACTTTGCTGGGGATCATCACTCTCCTGGATCTTGAGCATATTTTGAACTTGCGACAGGTATAAAAGAAGCTCACTTGGTGTGTAAGGATTTCTAAACCTAGATGTAGACCTGCACGAGGTTTCTAGCAATCTCTTTGGAGCGGACAGTGTGGGATGTTTATCGCAGACGTCAACAAGTGTATCTTCCCGTGTTGAGGCATTTTGATGAGTCTGCTTCCTTAAAGCTTTCAACACGTCAGTTAGAAGTTCTCGTAAGAGTAGCGAACCGCGCAGAAGGGCTATGGCCACTCGAACGACTAAGGCAGCCATTTCGACTTGAAGAAAAGACAGGCAATACCCTACTTGGTCTGCAGATCTTTCTTGACCAATGGTTACTCGTCGTATATTCAGAAGGAATAGTACATCTATGGGATATCTTAGGCGGTTCGGATCCTCGACTGGGAATTACAGTTGATTCCGAGCCTAATAAATTGCTTACCTTGGACCTGGGCAGCAAAAGATGGACTTCATATGCTGCTTGTTTGGACAGTTCAAAAATGAAAATATTCCTGGCATTCACACGAGCCTTGCCGTATGTGTTATCTTATGGACACGAGCCTACTCTTATTTGTCTCTAGACCCTGCTTGACCAGAATATACGAGGTTTCTATCCACTCTAGTCATATACCTACACTTCATTGTCAATTTCTACGGGAAGTATATACGCCCTCACCCGCTTCAATTCGAGCCATCGAGCCCAAAGAAAGATTGCTTGCGCTGTCATTATCAAGTTCGGTACAGCTCGTGAGATGGTCCAATACTGCTAATAAGAATGCTACAACTCTTGAATTATCGGGTCCGTCAGAAGACTTGGAGGATCTTGTATGTGATAAATCTACCTATCCCGGTATCTATACCTTTTAATTTAATAATTGAACAGTGGAATGGAGTTATAGGAATGCGCTTTGTTGGGCCTTACATTCTTGTTTTCAAATTGCGATCCCTCGAACTCTATGATTATGTTCAGTTACTGGAATCTTGGGCTTCTAGGGGAGAGTCGCCAATTTTGAAACATCGCTTTATATCAGCTACTTTTCGAGACGTATCTTTTGCATCGTACCAGATCGTTTCCTCTTCGGACTCCTGCAAATTCTCCCTCAATATATTGGCCTATGATGGTGTTCAAGGACTTTTCCAATATCTCATCGTCATTACCGTCCCTGTTGCAGCTTTAAATGATAACAGGACACAAATACCTCCTTCACTTGATGTCATTCAGATAGGAATTTACACCATGTCAGAGAATCATTTGATGCCGCCCGTTCCCCCAATTCTTTCTGTATCTCGCGATGCCTCGCCTCCGGTTTCTCCGGTGGTGACCCCCACAATCCCAACCCGTAGCTACTTTCCCCGTTCTAGTAATGGCACTCGTGGTTTCGTGAGCGCTCTTGCACTAGGGCCACAGGGCAAACGTGCAATCTGGGTGGAACGTAAAAGGGGCAGCACGGCACGGGAAGTCCATGTCTGGTCGTTGCAAGAAGAAAATGCTTCAAACAATGAATTTCGTATTATAGATATCCCTCGGTGTGCAATATATTCACTCGCTTCTTATGACTTGAGAGGTGCGGTTAAACCCATCTACCCATTGCCAGAAAAGCTGACACCCCTTCTAGAAGATCTCACTCACTGTACATTTTGCGAAGTAAACGGCCAAATCGTACTTGGCGATAGGTCAGGGGCCGTTTTACTGTTGCGTCTGGGATAGCTTTGTGTGCTCGAGCCGACTTGTCTGAGAAAGGAAGAGATAATTTTTTGCTGTTACTGTGTGATGTCAGTGTTGCTATCGCGATCACGTGTACGTTTCCTAAGAAAATTCCACCAAAAAAATTTACGCCGCCTGTGCCTTGAAATTGAATGGGATTGTATTAACATCTTAATGCAACCCAAATAGAAACTTTTGCTCTCACAACTTCATTTTCATGAAAATCATACAACTAAACCACAGAATATACTGAATGTGCAAGAAGTTATTACCCGACACAGTCCTTGTACAATGCTCTCCCCGATACTTCTTTCTATTGAACAAGGTCAGTACTCCCGACTCGGATGGTGCAACCTCTATCGAGAACCACGCCCCTAATCCACTCTCTTAGTAGGATGCACACGGTTGCTGTCCTTTAATCTCCATTAGGTGTTGCATTCACCCCATTGATTTCCATTCAAGAAGACGATTTTACTTACCCCTTCTTGTCTTCTCGGCTTGCCACCGCGTTTCGCAGGTTTTCGATAAGATCAACCCAATCTATACTCTCCATTAAATCTAATCGTGGCACTCTCCCGTAGGATCGTATCATGTGGACCCCGTTTTTCCCGTGCGCTCATCTACTTGAAGCCTAAGGGCCTAAACCCCCGAGGGCGGAAGTGTTTTCTAGATTGATCTCGCACAAGCCTGGTCCTGGGATAATCATACCTGGGATAATTATCTCCGCTCCCTTACATCCTCCGCAATGTCATTACGTCCACATTTGACTTCAAATATATAAGAAGCTCATGTCAATCGTCGCTTCGTTGTCTCAACTTTTCAAGTCGCTGACGTTCTCTCTCCTATCGTCTACTTCTTGTGCAACCGAAATGACATCGATCCACTTGAAACCTCCTTTCCGTGCAGAACATGTAGGGTCTCTCATTAGGCCCAAGGCCCTCTTTGAGAAGCGCCAGCTTCACGAGCAGGGAAAATTAACACTTGAAGAACTCAAGGCTGACGAAGATGATGCTATTAAGCATATTGTTAAACTTCAGCAAGAGTCTGGTATGAAGACCATCACAGACGGCGAGATGAGGAGGTAATCAAATTTACGACCTTGCCATTGTGTAGCAGCTCAGGTCGTTATCCGCCAGAGACATGTTTTTCGAGGGTGTATTCGATAAATTGGACGGTATGGCACACATGCCTCAACGTGAGTTGCAGTTTTCAAGAAGGTGATTTCATATTCGGTTCCTCGCTAATCGTGTGATCAGGTCCAATTTCAACCTTCAAGGTTAGGAAACGTCAATTTGCACAACAATGATGCATTTAGTTGATTTCGTTCATAGCCTTACATTCCCCACATTGCATTTATGTATGCTGCCGGAATCCAGGAATCAGCAACTATCTTCTGCTCGGTACGTATTTTTCATTTCTCTTTAAAAGCTCCTTCGCTAACGATAAATACGCTTGCAGGGAAAGATCAGACGCACAAAGCCTTTCTATGTTGACGACTTCAAATTCCTAAAAAGCATTGTCCCTGCAGAGGTGAATGTCACTTTTGCAACATGACAACTCAAACAATATTCACATTGCTATACTTAGGATGTGAAATCAATTAAGATCACCATGTGTTCTCCTTCTTGGTTCCACCAACGGCATGGATCTGATATGACATACGACTTATCTGTATACAAAAATGATGGTGGGTACTTTTTGTTACATTTACGGTTTCTCCTTACTCTCATGAAAATCAGATGAGTATTTCGATGACCTCGGAGTTGCGTACCGTGAAGAATTCCAAGAGTTGTATGATCTAGGATGCCGTGTGTACACTTGCTCCATAGGGGAGACCTTGCTGACTGTCCTGTGAAACAGGGCACATTCAAATCGACGACCCAACATTCTGCTATTTTTGTCACGAAAACATGATTACTGGGATGGAAAAAGCAGGCGTTGACCACGAAGCATTACTGGACACTTATATTCGTGCCATCAATGTATGCACACAGGGTCGTCCAGATGATCTTACTATCAGCGTGCACATGTGTCGTGGTAATTTCAAGGTTTGTGATTGAATTTCCCGCCTATCTCTGGCCCTTAGACTCCCTTGTAGGGAATACACTTCTCCGAAGGAGGTTATGCTCGCATTGCTGTGAAAGTATTTAACACATTGGATGTCGACGCTTTCTATGTGAGCATTAGCAAGACTTTATTAGCCTACAGTTACTTATATATAAGGATAGCTTGAGTATGATACGGAGCGCTCGGGAGACTTCGCTCCATTGAGGCACCTCCCGCTCAATAAGGTTGCTGTTCTGGGCCTGGTTACTACTAAGAACCCGAAGGTAACTAACGCACTTCACGTCCATAACCGCTTAATTAATAAGTCCACTGAACAGCTGGAGTCAGTTGAAGGTCTGAAAGCCCGAGTCAATGAAGCCGTAGACGTTCTCACCGAAGGAAATCCTCGTCGATCAAAAGAGGTCGCTTTGAACCAGTGAGTAGCTACCGTAAAGTCATGGCATCGGTTCTTATTTCTTTTTCTTCAAAGACTTTCCATCAGCACGCAGTGCGGATTTGCTTCAGTCTGGCAAGGTAACCCTGTGACAGAAGAGGTGAAATTTATGTACACAGCAACGTCTTCACCTATTGACGCGCCCCTAGGACCAGAAGAAAAAATTGAAACTGCTGGCTGACACGGCGAAAGAGATCTGGAAAGAGTGATTGTGTTTATTCATCTCCTTATTGACTAAAAATCTTGTATAAACTAACTGGACTTCAAAATTCATAAACCATTCTTGCAGAAATGTTGAGACAAAAAACAGAGGGTCAAGTTTTACAAAGCCTTCCGATTATTTAAATTTAGGCCTTTATTTACGGCCAATCAAACACGCACAAAAAATGTCTACATCCTACTAGGCACCAAAATACAGAACAAAATAATTTGTTCCGCAATCACTGAAAGCTGATAACTGACTGGGAAGCCAAGAGTAAATCGGAGATTTGGATACGAGGGTGTTGTATACTTATTTACGCACTGCGCAATGGAAGGCCTTCACTATGCTTACTCTACCATTTTATTTAATTCCTCACCCGGGTCTCATGGTCATGGACGAACTCTGTCATTTGTCCTATGTCCCGATCAGCTAAGTACCTAAAGCTGTTCGAAAATAATAAAATCTTTGAGCTATGTTTTTCTAGTTTTTGTGTATACTCTGTCTTACAAGGATTTAAACAACCTAGTGCATAGCTAGCCGTTGCAATAGTGAGCCATCCAAAAGTGTATTGCCCAAATTTTGGTAGGGCTTGTCCTGAGGCCTAATCTCGTGCAGTCTGTCCCGCATCCCGCCCCTCACGGATTGATTAACAAGGGTACCATTAACTGTCAGTGGCATGCCGCACCCCGGCCAGGACTCCGTTGAGTTTGAACTGGTGATCTGTACATCATTAACAATAATGGTCCTCGTGAAATTTATGTAAAAGCCTGGAAGAAGAGGTCAAACCGAGCGCCCACTACATTTCTTCAAAAGCGGTGAAGGTAGACCTTGCGTCGAGCGCTGTAAGGATAAACATTTTACTTAGAGAGTACATGCGAGGATGCAATTTCCTATCTTCTGGAGTCTGGAAAACTGCGTCATTTGCTGACCTTTTGTGAAAATCTCATCTGCCAAGGCTTGGCCAAGGCTGTTTGTATTTGTTCGACAGGAGCATTGCCAAGAATGATTTTCTGGAAGGCCAGACATCATCGATTCGTTGACGGCGTTAGTGCTCGAATGTCTGAACGATTGATTTTCTGCACTGGTGCTGATTAGCGCCGACTGTTCATGAGTCTAAAATTCTTCTCGAGGTATCAGGCCCTTTCGACGCAGCAAAGGCTATTCAACGTCCTGAGATAAGTCCAGCTACATATTTTCTGATAAGTGACATTAGTATATTAAATAACTGCCGAGGGACAACGGAAGGGAATTAGAGGAACCAGGCGTTCTGAAGGCGTTTGACCTAAAATTAGTCCATCCGAAAGGAGCTAGAAATTTTGTGGCGTTGTCACTTACATAATGTGGGCGTAATCAGCAGCATGATACAGTAACACTTGCTAACGTTCTTTTCTCAGTCCCCTCGTTTTTAAGCTTCAGCCATTTTGAGTGTATTTCTTCAGTCGTCGCTCTTTGATTTCTTCATGTCTCCCTCATATATCCTCGTACTAGTGCTTGCGAGCCTGTCATTCTTTTATCCAATCACAAACGCATTCAGCTTTACAATAAATGGAACACCTTCTCAATGTGACAATCTAGATATATCATGGGCAGGTACTTTTAGCCCTTTTTTGTTTTCTCTTCGGTATCCCAACATATTTTTCTTGCGTTAGGTGGGCATGCGCCCTTTCAGATTCTCATAATTCCGGTATGACTGGTTATACTGTCTATTTTGAATTTATTAACATTTGGAATACCCTAGGCTTTTGGTGTACCTCAGAACGTCTCAATACCTACAACAGCCTTTAGTAATGGTCAAGGAACTTTCTCTTTATCAGTATCTTTGCCAGCAAGCCAAATTTTTGTTTTGACCATGTCTGACGCGACTGGTTTTGGAACCGGAGGAACGACCCAGTTGCTGACCGTACAGCCTAGTTCAGGAACTAGCTGTAACACAACAGGCCCTAGTGAGCATTTTAAATATATCTGTAGAAGGTTGTGTAACATTGCACGTACCTAGGTCTCGGATTTTCTTTTGAGTTAAATTCTGCGTTGCAACAGTGCAGGTTAGATGCAATAAATATGATTTTATATAAATTAATGAAAGTCAACCCAGACCTTACGTTTTTTCCGACTATTCGACTGCTGTTCAGCCTGTTACTATTATGGTTAGTTCGTTTCTGGTAAATCCAGAGCAAGTTCACCTTATCTATATATCTGCAGGGCGTCATACCAGGAGGGCAATCTTTTGTTCTTAGTCCGCCGGCAGGACCGAAAACATTTTCCTGGAACGCAAATGTAGCTCGTGGAACTTCGATAATGTTCCTCATGATTGATGCATTGGGGCGTCAGGGTGGCAGTTCAGATATCAAAACTGTTGGTAGCTCGGACGATTCATCCTGCTTAAATTCTCAGTCTCCTTCATCCACGAGCGCCGCTCCGTCCTTCACCACAGGATCAGCCTTACCCACGAATACGGCATCATCAGCTCCAAGACCTACAACGGCTGCAGGTGGAACTCCGATTGGAGCTATTGCTGGTACTGTGATCGGTGCCCTATTATTCCTGGCAGTTGTAATCTCTTTAACTCTTTTCTTTTTAAAGAAAAAGAGAGATTCCAGTGTCAATGGGGGTAATTTCCGCGCTAAATCTCGAAGAGAGCAGGGCGATGTTGATCTAACTTATGATCCCAATTCCCAACCTCTGGGTCATTCGTACCCATTTTCGTCGAGTTCGTCTGCTGCTTTGGCTGCTGCTTCGAACCCCTATCCACATTCTCAAGATGACAATCCCTTTTCTGATACATATTCACCTTCAATAGCCAATAGCCAAATCCAATCCTCGGCACCGCCTTCTCCGTACCAACGATTTTCTTCTACCCTTTCACAGTTTTCGCCGCCGGCTCACTATCAGCCATCGTTATATACTTCCAATGCCTCAGATGCAGCTGTAGATCCTTTCAATCCTGCACGCAGTACAGAAATCGATCCTTATCCTCTTTATCCTCTCCATTCTCCCGGGCAGTCTACAAGTCGTGACTCCACGTCTACGGCTCAGCGAAAAGCTGCGATGGCCGGCTTTTCTTCCTATACGCCTTCAAGGTTTATTCTTCACACCGATGTTGATGATGCAATTCCTCAACCAAATGAACACGGTTTCGTGGAACTTCCTCCACAATATTCAGAAACACGGCGCGCTTTGACTGTTTCAAATCCATCTGAATTAGATGGTCACTCTCTGCCTTCTGGAGAGCCCCAACGCCCAGTTTCGGAGTACGGGTCATTCTATCCCCCAACATAGCACCAGTAAAATTGATACTATTTTTACCGTTGCTACATTGCTCTATTCATCTATCAGTGGATTTTCTGTGGTCCTCTTATTTTTATCCGCGATGTATGTATTTAAAATTCAAAACTCAGTCACTGCAACATTTGCCATGCATATATCACAACCAATTTTTGTGCTCCTTTATATCTCGACATGATTCCTAACCCAAATCAAGTTAGGTGAAGCATGGGCATATTTTAGTTTGATGGTCAGCGTTGTACTTCGGAAGCATGTCAAGCATGGCAGTACAAATCAGGGTCGCAATGCTTTTGTCTGCGGCGTGGGCTTTCCTCTTAGTTAATATCGTGTTCTCCATCGTCTTACTTCCAAGGGCTCTGCGATCAACTCATGCCATCTCTACAAATTTTTCTTGTGCTTATCTATTTAATTACTTTAGTGCAGGCCTTTGGATTTTCAGTAAGCAATCCATCTCAATGTGATGGCTTGACTGTTACTTGGTCGGGTATGTATTCACTTTCTTCATGTATCATATCTTATATGTAATCAATATCAGGAGGCCAGGCCCCATTTCGTCTACTAATCCTACCGGTTTGTAACCTGTGGTTTTTCATCAGGCAAGGAGACTCTGACCAAACAATTCCCGTAGCCTGGTGGTACTGTGCAAAACTTAAGCATACCATCGACCACATATCAAGGCTCTCAAGGATCGTTTAGTACCACGCTGGCTCTTCCACAGAATCAACTAGTAATGTTCAGTATGTCAGACGCGACAGGGATTACCTCGGGAGGCGTCTCCGCCCTTATGACAGTTGGGCCGTCGATGACTGGTACTAGTTGCAATACTACCGATCCTGGTAAATTCTACCTTGATATCTAAATACGCTACTCATCATGCAAATTACAGGGGTTGATTTCTTTTTTTCCCTTGACTCCCCTCTTTTACAGTGCAAGTACGGTACCATTTACATATATCAATAGACGGACCTAATAACGATTCAACAGGCCGTACCCGTTTACACAATTTAATGGCGCGATTCAACCTATAACTGTTGTGGTAAGACTGTTCTGAATCTTTTGTACTATGTTTTTTGGGTGCCGACTAGATGTTAGGTCTTGGTTCCCCTTGGTCAATCGTTCATTTTACAAGCGCCCATTGGTGACACATTTACTTGGGCCGCTGCCAATCTCACGGCCAGTACACAAGTCGCATTTTTGGTTTATGACGCCCTTGGTCGAAAGGGAGGTGTTTCCGGTCTGCATGTTGTCCAGGATTCAGGCGACACATCGTGCATCGCTGCATCTGCTGTTTCATCATCCTCTGTTCCCGTTAGTACTTCAACAACAAAGGGCGGGCAAACGTCAGGCACCGTCAACCCTTCTCCATCTCATTCTAGCTCTCACGTGGCGATCATCGCGGGGGCTACTGCTGGGGGAGTAGCCACACTGATTCTCATCATTTTACTCGTTTTTTGTTGCCGACGCAAAAAGTCCCAACAATCAAGTCATAATTCTCATCAGAAAATGGATTTGACTTACGAGCCAGCTGGTGCCCCTGCTCCCGAGGGTGCTAGTTATCTCCTCCCGGGTCACTACACGTCAACCACGCTAGTGCCTGACCATAATCATTCTGTTCATCCACAAGCAAACATATCACCGGCACTAGCAACCCCTTACATGAACCAGACACACCCTTCTGCTCCTCAGCAGCAGGACTATTACCCCTCATTTTCTTCTGCTCCTCAACAGTTTGATCATTACAATGCACATCCTACTACTCAGCCATATGGACATCAGACTACTTCATCCATCTCTGGTTACAACCCTGCACAGAGTTATCAACCTCAAGGCCACCTTGAGGCTCAGAATTTGTCCCTTATTTCATCAGCTTACCCTCGTCAAGGTCCTCTGGTGTCAACACCTCAGCACCGAAATGAAGGAAGACCTCTTAGCGCGGAACAGTCAGTCACGTCGGCGTATACAAACAGACTGAGTACTAGTGATAGGCAATCCGCCATGCCAGCGCATGGCGTTATTATGCATACCGATATTGAGGAGACGATGGAACCTGTGGAGTTGCCCCCGCAGTATTCTGAGAATCGCGCTCCTATTCCGGGTTTGGCTAATTCTGAACCAGGCGGCTCTTCATCGACAGCAACAGCAACCTCGTCATGGAGGGATTCAGGAAATAAGGGAAAGAAACCTTAACTTACAATATTCACAGATACGCTTTCCGGTTTAATTCTTTTTTTGCTTTTAATCTTTTGGACATTATCGTAGAAGGATAAGGAGTCGATAGCGTAAACATGTTTTCATTGAAATATACACAATAAGCGTATTCAACGACACGATGTGACAAAACAATAAATCTAAGGGATACACATACATTCCACAGACACAATTCAATCTAAGGTACGATAGTGCATAATAAAACCAACCCCTCAAACAAAAGGGTAGCGCATACCCGCAAGAACTCACGAGGCATCTGGTGGACTCAATTCTGTCTCTCTAGGATCCGTACTAATATCTTGTTTGGCAAACGCGTCAATCATGGCCTCTTGGTCTTTGCGTCTTCGGTGTCGTTTCCTCCTATCATCCTTGATCACACGCTCAATTTTACGTCGCGATTTTGAGTGAAGCCGCGGATCTGCTATGGCCTGTTTGCACTTGTAGCAGGCAAGCTCAATGCTGGCTAGAAGGCGGAGAGTCTCAGAGTTGTTCAATGCCTGACAAGAGGGCGAGATAAGTCAAGTGTAAGGTAAACGGTTCAATGCAAGAAACCCACATTCAAAGACCAGGACACAACGCGCGACCCCTCAACACAACCTATGACTACGAAGTTTCCCCTCTTTTCTGCCTGAAGGTCGGAAGACTAAAACTTTGCATTGGAGTCGAGTCAACTAAAAATATGTTTTACTCACTTCGTTAAACATTGCCATAACTTTACCTGTTGATACAGTTCGTACCACTGTTGTTGGTATTATCAGCTTAGAAGACGTAATATCCACCGAAAGGCCTACCAACGCGGGAGGAGTGCCCAGACACTTCCTGAGTAACTAAGCCTCTTCCCATGTATACCCATGAATCTCTTTCTGGGCGTCTTATATGTACCTTCACTTGAATGTCGCGAAAATTATCGCGGGGTATGGAGGTAGTGGGTGGGGGTGGGGCTGCTACTGGATAGCGCAGCTTATAGTAAATGACCTGAGCTGGCTATGAGCTTACGACAGACCTAGTATACTAGAGCTCGACTCTGCAGCAATAATTGAGACGCTTTGCTGTTGGTTGTCGTAACGTCCATTTACCACAGCATCAATCTCCATAGTTTCGTCGATATCCTGTACGAAAAAAGAATTATACATACGTCACGTTCGGAGCCCCAAACAGCTCCAAGATGGGATACTTACCATGTCAGGAAATAAAGTATGGTGATAACAATGTATGTAACTTGTAAGGACCTGGTAAAGTGAGGGACAAGGGCAGGACGAGTTCCCGAAGTCAATTATACATCACGTGCCACCAATTATCTATTTTTGAGCATCAAACACAGAAACATCGTGAAAAGGCGAAGATATTATCATAGGTGCTATCGCGTTTCAGGAGATAAATAAGTACCACCAACTAGACATAAGTTACGAGGTGTAAATTGGACATTGGTAATGGGCGTTCGTTTTGTTGGGAAGGTCGACAGTAAATCGGCGCTATCAAAAGAGAACGTGAGCAAGTGCGCATGAATAACCAGGGAGCTATTGCATACGTCTCTTGACTATCGTCGTCTATGGCTCCATTATCAGAAACCCCATTTTCTAGAGCTTTCCCTCGCTGCCCTCCCGCTGACTTAACATCCCAGCATCGGACTGTCCAATCTGCGCCACCGCTGACCAAAAGATTTGACTCGGCACTGAAGGACAAGCTATATATTGATGCTGTATGGCCAGTCATTTTCTTAATTCGCTTCCCGGAGCCTATATCCCAAAGATTGATTGCAAGGTCCTCCCCTACAATGAAGATAAGTTAATAAATGTTCATAGAAATAGCACAAAGTTGGACCTGCGGTAGCCATATAACGCCCATCCGGGCTCATAGCAAGAGACGATACTGCTCCCTGATGGCCGATGAATACTCGAACACAGGACCCGCGTTGTACATCCCACAATCGTGCGGTCCAGTCACTTGAACCTGTAGCAAGGTAGAGTGAGTTTGGATGAAATTGCACACACTGAAAAAATGTTATTGTCAAGAAATCTATGACTCCCAAGAGAGCTTACATCAACATCACTAAGATGTCCCGCATAAATTCTCAGAGAAGACATCCGATCCGTCGACCACAGCCTCGCTGTCCGGTCTCGACTTGCGGTAGCAAAGTAGATCCCCATAGGACTCCACTTGACGTCCCAAACCGGGTTTTCATGGCCACGAAACGCAACAATATTCGACATAGTTTCGAGTGACCACAGACGCGTTGTGGCATCTGCGGATGCAGAAAGCAAGTATTTCGGCGGCGCCGCTGATCCACTGAGGGGGTCAAATGCAACGGCGTATGTAGGACCACTATGTCCAATCAGTTTTCTTGTTGTGCTACCCTTTTTTTCGCGAATCTTGTGCAGTGACGAACCTAAAGTTAATTTCTATGAGCTCCAAATACACCAGCGGTAGGTGGAGAGAACTGGCCATCTTTAATGGAACTAGAAGAGAAATCACTTCGCAACCCTCTAAGTTTTTCGCCTTTCAGACTCCAAAGTCGGATGTAGCTCTCCGCAAATCCAGCAGCCATCAGAGAACTATCCTGTGAAAACGTGCAACACGGTGACCTATTTGACAATATCAGAAAATAATATCGGGTACGCCTTGGAAACTTCGTACCCTTCTGCCACATCATGAAGGGTATAAGCACATATACTTGGCAACGCACGCGCTCTAAGGCTGTTGGCTTGAGGTGAATTTACATCGATATTAGCAAGAACTGACGGATCGAGACGTATTCGTTTCTTAGCGTCTCGCACAGCATTGGCTTCACGTTCGACATCAATAGTCTTAAATGTTGGTGGATGAGGCAAAATGTCAGACTCGAGCGGAGCCGTGACGCCAGCAGCAGTAGGTTTAATTATTTGTATATCAAATTGTGCTGATGGATCCCGGTCTACCATCGCTTGTTCTCGAAGAACACGCTCAGTCTCGGATCGTAAGTCTTCTGAGATGGGGAGCGAGCCCAGTTTGAGGTCTCCCCCTTTCGCATTGAACATTTGAGAACTATTCAGCTTTGTGGTTCCATTTGGTTGGGGTATCAGAGAAGACAATAAGCCCGTAGATTCCTCCCATGTATGGGGGGACACAGATGTTGGATTAATAGAAGTGACTGTGTGTCCATTCAGTCAATAAAGTGCAAACAACAAAATAAAATTTACCATCGAAGCGTAGGTGATTGTTTACAACCCGCATAACGGATGCACGTCCCCTTTTGCCCCGCTCACCGGTGAATCCATCCCCAGCACCAAGTGCTTCACCTCCAACGCCTTCAGTTAGCCAGCCTACCAAAAGACCAAACCCTGAACGGCTCATGCGAATTGCATATTTTTCGTTTCGAAAACGCTGAGCTAGTTCATCATTCTGAACATGAGAGGGCAACAGTAGTGTAGATATATGGTGCAATGTTGTACTGTGGGACGGTAAAAGGGATGATGAAAATGATGAAAAAAAGCGGAGTGCTTGTAGAATTACAGGATTAGGTTAGCCCTATATGGTGGCTGCGACATCGGCGTACCAGCATCTTTGAACCCATGTTGTATTAAGTCCAAATAAAAATGGCAAAAAATAGGGAAAAGAATAGGTCGAAATTCAGGCTATCATGAGATTAAGCAGGCATTACAGATCGAAAAGTCAGGAACGCACTCGGTACATGTCCAACGAACCATCTACCCATGCTTCCAATTCTCGGAATCCCTCCTGCTTATCAGTAGGATCAAGAGAGAGTAGTTCCTCTGCACCGACGGAACCAATGCTGGCAATGAGATTTTGTATATTAGGAGGATTTCCGATTGCAGTTAGTTCTTGCAGAACAGTTGTAGATTCCTTCAGTATGTTTTCTCCTGGACGTGAAGGCTTTTGAGCAAACACGGCTAGAGACTTAACAAGCTCATCTGCGCCGATAGTTTCTGGTTGCTTTCCCTTGTCGTCCGGGGTTGAAGCTTCCAGTTCTTCACGGAGAGCCTTTTCTGCTATAGTATGTCCTCGGGCACGCAGATATTCAAGGATGGCGCGTTCTGATGGAGATACATTTGGGGGGTCTTGAGTTGGATTCGGAGAAGGTGCTGGTGGCGACTGAGATGACGCCGGGGGAGTT
Source organism: Cystoderma amianthinum (assembly GCA_036936965.1). Taxonomy (NCBI): domain Eukaryota; kingdom Fungi; phylum Basidiomycota; class Agaricomycetes; order Agaricales; family Squamanitaceae; genus Cystoderma; species Cystoderma amianthinum. The sequence goes on from JASFDA010000007.1 coordinate 25,199, forward strand.
GATGTAGACATTTTGCGACACCAGTTTCAATTTCAAAGTTTAGCGTACGGCGCACGCCACATTTTGCTCATTGATTTTGAATTGATCATGTGATCAAGTAATGTTCAAGTCGCGTCGGCCATTGACAAGCATTCAAATTTTTGTCTTCACAACTAGTCAGTCATGGCATCAAAACAAGCTAATCGTCAAGCAATCACACTGAAAGGGTCCACAGCCCTTGTCACTGAATTCTTTAAATACGCCGTCAACACGTATCTCCGTTTTACTCATATTTCAATACTCTAATTGATTCAACTTGTCAGCATATTATTTCAACGTGAAGTATATCCGTCAGATGATTTCCATATGGTCAAGAAGTACGGTCAAACTGTCTTGGTAACCCAGGATCTTGCCCTCGAAAATTATCTTGATAGGCAAGACATTGTGGCTCTAATCTCTTTGTTAGTCTTACTCACACCATTCTACCAGGATTCTCAAACAAGTTCAGAGTATGTTATGAAGTCTTACTTATGCCTGACCCTAAACGATATTCCTGCAGAATGGCTGCTTACTGGTTCCGTCACACAACTTGTTTTAGCCATCATATCCAAAGACACACGGACACCGTTAGAACGATGGGTGTTTGATGTCAAGCTGGTGGAACCACCCGCAGATTCAACGGAATCGTAAGTGTAATGCAACCTGATGGAACAATAGATGCTGACAACTCTTATTTTAGCCGTCCGCCGAAACCAGAGGCCGAAATCCAGTCAGAAATCCGAGCTATCCTAAAGCAGATCATTTCGATGGTAACGTATCTGCCCGTCATACACGAACCAACAGTCTTCAACATTTTGGCATATACATCTGATTCGGCGGACGTGCCAGCAGGGGAATGGGTGGATACGGATCCTCTAGCCATCGAGGCAAGCAAAAGCCAGCAAGTGAAGATGAGAAGCTTTAGCACTGACGTTCATCGAATTGAGGCTATGGTTGCGTATCGATACGAAGAATAATGCATCCCGGCTCTCTTGCTTTCCGTACTTAGTCGATGCTCCATAATAAATTGATGATCAATCACTTCAATAGTCATGGTAGTTGCATGTGCAACGATGATGGTTGACACGGGAATCAGGATTATTGTCATGGACACGCAAGGGAAGAAATCAAACTCAGATCAGTCAATTGCTCGGTCCATCGTTTCACACCTGCTCTTTCGTTCTGCCATTGTTTTTAACTGAGCCTCTCTCTTCATCCCCAATCCTTTCCTTTTTATCTTCGTCTGGTTACGTTTGTTATATTGGCTATCCTATCGTCTGGCCGGCCGGACAACTTGTTTCTTTTACTGATCAAAAACATAATATGGGTGAAAGCTGGTTCCACCGCGAGTTCTTGGTGCCAAGAAGGCTTGCATTCAATGTAATTTTCTATGGGCTGCACTTCTTTTTCTTTGGCTACGGTTGGTACACCCAAGTATGTCTTATCTCTGACTCTTCTTGGCAGTTTAACTAAGTGTTACATTTAGGCAACAAACACCAGGTTGGCCGGTCTCAATACGTTGGGCTTCTCGGTTTGGATTTCTCGTGGCGCTGGTTTAGTCCTCGCCTTCGATGGCGGTCTTATTCTCCTTCCGATGTTGCGTAACATCATCAGAGTCATCAGACCCAAGTTAACGTGGCTATTCCCTGCCGATGAAAATATTTGGTTCCATAGACAAGTTGCTTACTCTATGGCGTTTTGGGCGATGGTGCACACGACAGCACACTACGTTAATTTTATTAACGTAGAGCGTACCCGTATGTGTTTCATGCATTCTGTAAGTCACATTGGTGAACTGAATTTGTCGTAGAGATTCGCAAACAAACTGCTCTCCAAATTCACTACACTCAACCAGGTGGCATTACCGGCCACTTCATGTTGCTCATTATGGTTCTCATGTACTCCACTGCCCATCAAAAAATCAGGCAGCAATGCTTCGAGGCATTCTGGTATACCCATCATCTTGCATTTTTTTTCATGCTTGGTCTATACACCCATGCCACTGGTTGCTTTGTCCGTGACTCTGCCGATCCCGACCTTATAACTTCCTTCCCTTTCTACTCCACTCAGCATTGCATAGGATATCTCAGTTGGAGGTTCATCATTTGGCCAGGGATCATCTACTTCGGTGAACGTGTTTGGAGAGAAATTCGGGCGAGAAAAGCAACTAAACTGTCTAAAGTCCTGGTTCATCCAAGTGGTAGGTTCGATGAAAGTGTTGTAAACAATGGAATGCTTACATTGAATTATTAATAGGTGCTATGGAACTCCGCATCCTGAAACCCAGCTTTAAATATACCGCTGGTCAGTGGCTCTTTGTCCAAATACCCGAGATTTCCAAGTTCCAATGGCATCCTTTTACTATTACATCCGCTCCGGAGGATCCTTACGTATCCATTCACATTCGTCAAGTGGGCGACTTTACTCGATCACTTGGTGATCGTCTTGGCGTTGGCCCGTCTGTTGTTGCATCCATGACACAGGCAGCAATGAAAGGTGCCGAAAAGGACGAGAAGTCTGGAATGTCCCGTGGGGACTTTGTGGAACTTGACCCAGCGAGCGCAGCCGTCACACTCCCTTCAGTGCGCATTGACGGTCCATATGGAGCTCCAGCGGAGGACGTATTTAATGTTGAGGTTGCGGTTCTTATTGGCGCAGGCATTGGTATGTTTATGAGATCCAAGCAGTAGCATCCTCTTACTATAACCTAGGTGTTACGCCTTTTGCATCGATCCTAAAGCACATCTGGTACATGCAAAGAAAAGGCAGGCTTGGTACCCTCCGCCGTGTTGAATTCTTCTGGGTCTGTCGCGACGCTCCTTCTTTTGGATGGTTCCAAACATTGCTGCAAGAAGTTGAAGCTGCGCAAGCTGATCGTGAGTGTCCTTGTAATGCAGATTCTTGCACTTTCTTAGATAACAATAACAGCAAACTTCCTGCGCATCAACATTTACCTCACCCAGAAGATTAGTGAAGACATGTTGTGGAATATTACTGTGAATGAGGTTGGTGCAGATTACGACCCATTGACACTGCTTCGTTCGCGCACGATGTATGGACGCCCTGACTGGATGACTATCTATGGACAAATGCGACAAGCTATCGAGGGTGGACAGTACCTACCCGGTAGTGGATCGCAATTGAAGACGAAAGTTGGGGTATGTATAATTACATGCCGTTTACTCTTCACCCTACTCATCAATGGGTCCAGACATATTTCTGCGGTCCGGGAGCCCTTGCTAAATCAATCAAAGAGGCGACCTTACATCACAGTGGATCTACCGTCGAATTCTCCTTCGCAAAGGTTTGTCATATATACCATATTGACTTGTTGTTCTGATGTGTTTTCTAGGAACACTTTTAAGTGCCCCGGGATATAGACTAAACCCCTTATTTGTAGATCAGTATTTGAGGACATATATCAGTAACCACACTTTGACTTGTTCACTTGGGCTTATGTTTGAAGTGAAATTTAATATTGATAATTCAAGATACACCCATGAGCTATGTGTATTATTTAAAGAATATCCATTCTGCCCATCGTTCCTTTTTTTAAAGTCTTCAGTTCTTCCAGGTGGCTGTCCCACAACATTGTACGCCTCCGATCCATTGGCGTATTGAGGCTAGTTTTAACCTGTTGCTCGGCAACTTTTCTAATGGTAAGGTGCTTGTGTAGAGGTTCGTTGAATGCTGGGTATTCTACTGCCTGATCAAGATCACAGTCCGGGAAGAAATCCTGCAGATGTTCCACGACATCCTCGACGATAGGCCGCGGACCAACGGTTTCTGAAGAGCTCCACTCAGCGGCTTGCGACGGGCGGGGTACAGCTAGCAATGAAGGGACTCGTATCGCCCTTTTGACCCCAATGTCGTCCACCAACTTGTGTTCGTACGTCCAGGCGTGTATACTGCTGTCATTTTTGACAGTGTTAGACGTTGGAGAGTGTTGGAAGTCCGGAAAGGCTGAACTGGACGTTGAATGATATAAGGGTGATAGATGGGGCTTGGGTAAGTTCTTCTTAGTTTGACTTTGTAGGTTCGTAAAGGTCGGCGAGGAATGGGGGTGAGATAGCATAGTCATATTCGCAGGCGAAACAGGTTTTTTTTGTAATACCTGAGCAGACGGTGTATATAGCATCCGGGTGTCGATCTTGGGTAGAGGCGGCGGAACATAAGTAGTCGGTGGAGTTTTCGAGTCCTGGTCCGTATCTGTGTCGGGATCTGGGTTGCTGATGAATAATCGGGATTTGCGTATAGGTATTTCGAAATTATCAAGACTAGTATTGCTGGCTTGCCGATCTTTGGATGCATGACTCTTTGTTGTTCCAAGTGGCATAATAACCACAACTGGTGGGCCTTGAGATTGTATGGACGGATCCTAATTCACATTTTAACCAATGAATTCCGGTTGAACTAGTCGGTGAACGTAGATGGACAAATAGAGATAGTTGCTTACCGAATTAGGAGGCTGTTGAGAAGCGAGAGTGTCGGGCCGATTAGAATTCCGTCTGGTTTGATGGAGTCGCAGAGTTTGGAGAGATTTTTGCGAAGCATTTGAAGCAGTGCGACAGATAGATGGGTGATACCCCATTTCAGCAAAGTTGAAGGCCCAATCTTTGGGAATTGTAAGGTAAGAATGATTCTGAAGGGATGCGGCTGATGGCCGTCTTTGAGGATCACTTCAGGTCAAGTTATAAGAACAGGCTTAGTTGTTGGAGAAAAAGTGAAGCGCACGGTTGAAAACATTCTTGTCGGAAATCCTGGGCTGCCTCAGATAAAATGAGATCAAGCGGGAGTGGTGGTGGTATCTTATCCTTCCAGAGCTACACAATAAATATGAAGAGCATCATGTCAAACCATGTTTTCAACTCGCCTTCATCATGACAGGTAGGTCTTGTTCTCCACACCAGGGTCGTTTGCCGGTCCACATTTCAAGAACAACGCATCCTATGCTCCATATGTCGACTTTAGCGTCATACCCTTGTTTTACACTGTCGAATGTTTCTGGTGCCATCCAGAAGACTGTCCCTTTCATGCCAGTGAAAGCACGGCCTCGGTTAATATTTTCAACCTTTTTCGATATTCCAAAGTCCGATATTTTACAAATACCACCTGGTTCGAGGAGAATGTTATCGGCTTTCAAGTCCTGTAGATAATGAGATAGAAAACCCCGGCTTTATTCCACGATACCACCTACCCTATGAAGTATTCCTTTGAAATGGAGATACTCTAACCCTTTAAGAATTTGAGTGGTGAAAGATTTAGTTACTTCTTCGCGAAATCGACCTTGTTCATGGAGACACCCGCCAATAGTTCCCCCTGGTACATATTCCAAAAATCTGTACAATTTGTAAATTGGTGAAAATTTTTGTCCAGGATACACACATGCTCAAAAACTCTGGGGTTTCCTCGAAACCGAGGTAGGCAACTATATTTGGGTGATCGAGGTCCTTCAAAGTGTTGCTCTCAAACTTGAGAGCCTCTACAAGGTGGCAAGGCTGACGCATCCTGTTTGATTTTTGTGAGAGTTGTACCTGCTTGACAGCCATGATTTCTCCCGTCGTGGCATTAAGAGCAAGATAAACTTGTCCATAGCTTCCTTTGCCAAGTAACTCTCCTTTTACCCATTTAAAAGAAGCTATTGGTCTAGGTTATTCGACCCAGATCTGGGAAAAGCTGTGGGCATCCTTACATTTTTTGGACTTGAACAGCTTTGGAGAGCTGACACGGCGGCTTGTTGAATGAGAATTTTTTATAGCCGATGGTCTGTAATGGCGTATTGTTCCATCAACTGGAGGACTTGAAGAATGCATCTCGTTCTCAGTCGCATGAAAGGAATGTGAGTTGGAAATAGGGTGAATTGCCCAGGTTTGCGATGCTTGTCCACTGGTCGTACTAGTTCCAGCGTCCATTTTGGGTAGCACTCGGAACAAGAGGGGAGCAGTAAGATGCACTGAGGCTGGTTCAGAGCATAATGCGATTGAAAACATCAACTTGACATATCACATTGAATCAGCTGCTCCAAGCTATGCAAATATGATTCAGCGATTGATCTAGGCCATAAGACCCATGAGATAGGGAAGCTCACACAGCCCTAGAGGAAGCTTGCTCTGATGGAACAGATTTTTCAAATGCGGCCATCAGTTAAGCAAACCTACTGGTGGGAACTGAAACTGATGTTAAACGTGGGCTCCACAATATCTTGTTTAACATAGTATAGTCTTTGATAGTGTTCGACGACAAATTCAACTATGGTGGAGATTAAGAATGACTATTTAATGGGCTGCCTCCAATTGACAAACATAAGGATTGGCCGCCCGGTCCGGCCGAATTGATCCAAGGAAGACTCTGCAGATTTGCAGGAACTCAGTAAGTGACGTATACGGTACTCGACCTTCGCTTTAAGCCCACAAACCTATTTAAGGCGTGCTTTCACATGGATCAAGCTCACCAGAAACTTAAAGATATATTTGGTTTCCCAACATTTCGTCTATCACAGGAAGCTGTGCGTGTCTGCTTTCCCTTCTGTAAGCATCGTCCGATGTAACTTCGCTGATGAGGTCAGGTTATTTCACGGCTCCTAGTTGATAACGAAAATGCACTTGTGGTGTTCCCTACTGGAGGTGAACAATTAAAAACAAACTGTCTCAGAATGTCAAGTCTAACAATCGAGATAGGTGGCAAGAGCCTCGTATACCAGATTCCAGCGTTGTGCCTGGATGTCGGTATATGCATGACAAAGAACTGAACAAAAACTGATCGTCATACAGGGTTTGACATTGGTTATATCACCACTCATCGCTTTGATGAAGGACCAAGTCGACGCACTTGTTAACCGTGGTGTTAATGCTGCTAACCTGGATAGTACTTTAACCATAGATCGATCGAAGTGGGTGAAAGAAGAAGTCCTTGCTGGAAGACTAAAAATTTTGTATGTCGCCCCTGAAAGGTATGTGTTGGCATATATCTTGAAACATGTTCAGTTGTTCTAGAACTGTATAAGGTTGAACAACGAAGGTTTTATCGACTTGATGAGTCGTGTCAAAATCTCTCTTCTAGCCGTAGATGAAGCCCACTGCATCTCACAGGTATCTTCGTTTAATCAGGAAGTTGAAATTACATCTGATCCACATTTACACCACCATCCATCACTATAGTGGGGATCTAGTTTCCGTCCCGAGTATCTGAAAATTGCACGATTCGCACAAGAACAAGATGTCGAACGCGTTTTGTGCTTAACTGCTACAGCAACCTCTAATGTTTCGGGAGACATATGCAAATCCTTTTCCATAGCTCAAGGGGGCGTCTTCCGTATACCGGTGTACCGGCCGAAGTGGGTGCATTTCATTTATGAGAGGAGAGCCGACGCCTTATATCTTATGATGTTGTAGCCTTTCTTTACAAGTTCAAGCTACGGACTCTCTCGCTGAAAAAATCAAGCTCCTAATCCCGATCCTTAAATCGCGCACTGGACCCTCTATTGTCTACGTAACTTTACAGAAGCAAGCAGAATCCGTGGCCGGTCAATTAATGCCGCATGGTATCGATGCAATGATATATCACGCGGGCTTGCCTAATGATAAACGAGAACAAGTGCAAACTACATTCATGGCATCTCCAAACGGAGTTGTCGTATGTACTATTGCATTTGGGATGGGCATTGATAAGTGTAAGTTACTAAGAATAAGTATCTTGGGACCACGACTTAATTTAGGGATCAGCCAATATTCGTCAAGTATAAAAAAGTTTTCGTCTCGGAAGGTCATCTTTTAAATAATCGCATTTTCAGATTATACATTTATTCATGCCCAAGACACTTGAAAACTACAGCCAAGAAGTTGGTCGAGCCGGGCGTGATGGTCTTCCATCGTTATGTACAATGTTTTTATCAGCTGAAGATATCCCAACATTAGAAGGGTTCTGCCGAGGGGATACTTGTGCAAGACGGGATCTCGAGTTATGGCTCCAAGAAGTGGTTATGAAGACACCTGGCTCAGACGGTACTCTTGATTTTAACCATTACCAGCAAGGAAGAGAGTGGGTCATACAGATCAATTACTTTTTACCAGTATTCTGATTTCCTTTGTTCAGTTATGATATCAGGGTACTAATCCTATAATGTTGCTAATTCTATATGTGGGCTGATGGAACTTCTAGGCTAATGTTTTGGGCCTATGTTATGCTCAATTAGAATTAGATTATGGCTTCATTCGGGCCATTACACCGTTCTACACAAATTATGAACTAACGCCGGCCGCAACTAAATGGAATTCAGTAATCGCAGATAACACTGCAGAAGCTAAAATTATTAAATCCCATTGGCGGAAAAAAGGAGCTTCGAAGTATGAGGTTAGTATATTCATATGTTCATTATACATCAACTCATTTTAGTCTAGCTGGATATCACCAAAGCTGCAGAGAGTTCTGGATTGGACAGAAGCACCTTGCTGAGGAAGATTAATGACTGGGAATTGGGGGGCACAGTTCTCGTCAAAGCCTCTCAAGTTAGAGCGGTATTTTTGATTCAATGTTGAGCTGGGCTTCTTTCTCAAAAGATTTACAGCGCTATGCAGTTTTGAAACCGTTTGTCAAAACAACTGAAGCCATTAAAGGTCTTGCAGAGAAATTATATAAAGACATGCTTATTCGAGAGGAAGAAGCAATTCGAAAATTACGAGAAGTCATTCATTTTGCCACGAACGATGAGTGTAACAATTTTGTCATTATCATGCGAACTAGATCTTTTTCTGATAACTTATTAGGTCTCGCTTACAATTTATCCGAATATTTCGGAGATGAAGCCGTTGTTCCTGATGGAGGGTGTAAAACATGCACATTTTGTCTCAAAGGACGATCTCCAGAATTTGAACCTCGAGCGGCAGGCGAACCTGACTTAAGCCAGCTACAGGCTATACTCCAGGCCTGCCCAGCTCGAGACGACCCTCGGCTCCTTGCCCGGTTTGCATTTGGCATTACGTCCCCTCGTCTCACTGCAAACAAGTGGTCGTCAGGTCATCCTTTGTTTGGTAGTATGGCTACTGCAGACTTCGATAAGCTCGTAGCTGCGTTTGATAAGGAATGTTCCAAGGTCGACTACGAATCTGTGATAACCTCACCTCCCGTAGCAAGTACCAAGAGGAAACATTCATCGATTGGAGCGAACTCTAACGCGACAGCTACATACAATAATAATGGCCGACAGGGTAGTGGAGCGAGCGTTAAACGTATTCGACACTGAAGCAATGCTATCAGTTTAACATTCGCACAAGTTTGGCGTATGCAATTCTCCAGCGGTATCAATCAATTATGATAGGATTTGAAGCGCTTCCTGAAATAATCGTATTTTGTTCGTACCGGCCTTGGATTCTATGAATACAAAGTTTTGCAACTTTTGTATTTTGTGAGGGATAATCAACCACCTTGCGAGAAAAAGCTGGAGGAAGGCGACCGTTTCTATCTGACAGTGTTCTAGTATTTGAGGTCGGTTTCGGGACAATGGGAGACTTCTGTGCTACAGACACTTTCATAAGGGACTTGAATTACACATCAGCATGAAAGTCAATAAAGGCAAATGAAAAGGAGAAGGAAAAGAGGAAACACACAATCTGCTTAGTATATGTGTTCGGCGACAGCTCTTGCACTTCGTCTTTCCATTCAATATCATTTGTGTATGCAGCAGGGGTTAAAGGATTAGTTGTGGTAAAGTTACCGCTTTTTGCATAGAAAGGTTGTCAATTTGAGGAGTGAGAAAGAATGGTTTTGCATATATAGAGCCTTCTAGGTTCACATATGAGAGGGAAAATATCACAATATTGGCTACTCACCAGGTGGCGCCATGTTTCGTTGAGTCAGCTGCCGATATTTGGAATTATAAGGCTTTTTATGCTCTTCCACGCAATTCATATTATATTTCCTAACCCCGAATCAGAGCTTGTCTCTTACATATTGGTAGACTCACCGATAAAACTTATAAGCGACACCTGCTGAAAAAATCAGTGGGGTAAAGTGCCTGCGTATCCACTTATGAAATGCTTCAACACCAGACTCATGGTGAAAAGCAGCCATAATGGTCTCAAATGCGTCACCGGCAGGTTTCACTGGATCTGCTATGTCATGAAATCCAACTTTTGCCATGAGATGTGCGAAGGTTGAATTAGCCGTCAATACCATTTTGACATTCTGAAATAAAATTAAAGGATCAGTCGATATTGAAAAGTGAGGAGTCATCAAAGCTTCTAACTGTATAGAACCCAGGTGAGCCAGCTGGGTGCGTCCGATGTAGTTCTTCAGCAATCGCAGCGCTCATTAGAGCGTCCCCAACAAATTCCAATCGTTCAGACTCTCTGTCGTTGCCGCATATCAGGTCCCATGTAGGCTCAGTCAGTTCCGGTAAGGCGAATTGGTAGTCAGGGCTGTGTATTGTGTTAATAAGAGCTCTATGGGCAGCATCCACTTGTGTGCCAGGTTTGAAGGGGAAGAGACTCATAGGAAAGGTAAAGCAATGAAATAAAGAAGATTAGCAAGTATCCATGATTATCATAGGGTTGGTGTTATTTAAATTTCAGGGTCACTGTCAGGCCAAGACTTAGAGCTTAGAGCTCCCATAACATCACGTGCAGAACTTTGTTGAGCGCGTTCAAGTTGTTTTTGTCAAAGTCCCTGCTAGTGGTGCTGCCTGCATGGCTTCTGGCTCTTTTTCCTCCCATTCTTTCAAGGGACTAAACAACGATCTTAATTCAGCTCAGTCTTTTCGTCGTCAGGCACAACCTAAAGTCTCCCCCGTCGATCTTCCAGCTCTGCAGAATGCTAGCCGAGTTCTCCTCAATCAATTTTCGAAGGACTTGCAAATCATTCCCGATCTTGGGGAAACGTTAACGACTTGTACGTAGTAAGATTTATCCTCTTCCTCCTCTGACCTTGTGAGTAGCAGGTAGTCAAGCGTCAGCCTCCTACAGTGTATTTCGGGATGACATTCGAGTGCCTTTCCAGAAGCGAAGATTTGTTGGAATCCCTGACGGGTTGTTTCAATATTATGATAGTGAGCATGTTGCTTTCTTCCAAACTTTTTTTGTATAACAGCTTGCCAGGTGCTAGTGTCACGTCGCATATGGGATTAATGCCTGAAATTGAGCGCGTTTGGATATCAATTGACCATAAATTATTCCTTTGGGACTACAACAATGGGTACGTTGGCCTAATTTTGCCGTGAATTTATCATTTAATCCCTTGTAGGCAAGAGCTAGCTTCCTTTGTCGATCAACCGGACGTCATCACTCATGTCGCGCTTGTCAAGCCCAAGCAAGGGTTATTTATTGACGAAATAACAGCCCTTCTTGTAATCTGTACACCTATCTCTGCCCTCCTCATTGGTATTTCTGTAACATCTGCACATGGACAAGAAAATAAACCTCACAAGGACATTAAGCTTTACGCCACCGACCTTTCAGTGCCTTGTGATGTAGAGATGACATCTGTCATAGGTACTTCAGATGGTCGTATATTTATGTGTGGCGCTCAAGACGGGAACCTGTATGAATTTCACTATCAAGAATCTGACTCATGGTTCACCAAGCGTGTACAACTGATAAATCATTCAGTGGGTGCTGTGCAAAGCCTGCTTCCCCGATTTTCAGGCTCAGGTGCCGATGGTAATTATATCTACCATCTTGTTAACAGCTCTTTTAATTTTTTTAACCTAGATCGAATCATAATCGTGTCGTCTGACCAGCAAAGAAATTGCTTTTACACGCTGAGCTCTAAAAACATCATTGCGGTATACAAACCAAGTGGGGACAAGTCAATACAACACCTACAGACAATAGCCAACATCTACAAGTCCGCCCAAGACAAAGCTCCTGGGTCACCGGCCCTTACTCCTCAAAGCTTCCAAATCGTCGCACTTCATGTTATTGATCCATTTGAATCTCATGTAGGGCTACAACTTCTCGCCATTACAACAAATGGAGTACGCCTATATTTTGGGCCCACCCCATCGTCTTTCGGTGCCTCCGGATCTCGGTTACAGCTGATTCATGTCAGGTTGCCGCCCTCCAATCTCTTGCACCCTGACGAACAAACGAGTATATATCGTCCACCTGTTGCAGCTTACGGCATTCCTCAACCTCCCCCACAATCTAGTGCCCGGCCATATCTTGTCACTACGTTGGAAAACTCCTGCTATATCGACGGCTTGACTGTTGCAGCACAGCAGGGAGATACTGATGGCACAGATTATATATTGTGCATTGCACCTGATCTGACACGAATTGGGTCATTGGGACAAACTAATTTGCCTCCACAACAACCTATTAGTCAGCAGCAACAACCTTTTTTTCCTCCTACATATCCTTCATACTCTGGCTCATCTCATACTAATCGGCCGCCTCTAACGGAATATGCTGCCTTAATAGCAATACCTGGAAGGACCTGGGCGATGGCAGTTGTCCCTACACTTTCACCTTTCTCTCCATCCCCTACCCCGTCCCTCACGCCTGCACAACACGCGCCGGCCATTATCAATGAGTTAGCTCGACAGTTTGGGGAATCGCCTCATCAGTTCATGCTGTTAACAAATGTTGGTTTGACATTTTTGACTAAACGACGTGCGGTAGACTATCTGAAGGCGGTACTTGAAGAGCTGCAGTCGGAAGGAAGCGTTCAGCCAATTATTGAGCTTCGTGACAGGTAAAGAAGTTTTTTGCGATACTTTTCACTATGATTGACTCATTCGATTCAGCTTTGGCAGAGATCAAACATGCGCTATGCTTTTGGGTCTTGCCAGTGGTAACACATATTTGGATACCGCCGAAGGATCTTCTGGAAATATTAGTATGATAAGCCCAGAGTTGGCTGCTGTGGCAAAGCAAGCCTTTTACGATTTCGGCGAACGCCCCATTTGGACTGAAAGAGTGACATACGGGACAAGTGTGTTTCATGCAATAGACGTATATGAATTACTAGTTAACTCTTTCGCAAAGCGGATAACCAAGGAACAGCAATCTTCAGTGGAAGGCGTGAAGGACTTGCCCTCTACTTTTCTCGCCTCGTGAGACCGATATGGAGGACAAAGATCACGCAAATTGGGTAATTAAATACATTACCTAAGATGGCATTGATTAAAGTGAAGCCCAGGCCTCAAAACTTACAGCGACTCGTGGTGGCAGATAGCATGCTGATTACCATTCAGAAAAATCTCTTCGCGTTGAAGGATTTTCTGGATAAAAACCCTCACTTGTTCCACTCTTCTCCAAGTGAAAGCACAAGTCGGGCACCTGTCACCGAGCAAGAAGCTTGGAAGGTCTGTATACTTGGCGCTTAAAACTTTTCTATTTGATGAAATCATTATACAGGCAGAACAAAATTCAGTGTCAGAAATGTTATCGCTTCTGACACGCACACTAGAAGCTTTGTCTTTTGTTCTCCTCTTAAATGACTATCGTCTTGGGGATTTGATTGCTCAGTATGTTTTAATTTTACTTATTGTCAATCTCACTTAGAGGATTCCAGGTGTGACCCCGAAATCCAGAAATTAATTGCAGCACAAACGTTTGAAGATCTTATCATTACTCAAGATGGGATGACAATTTCGAGGGCTTTGGTGAATGTTGTCATTGACCAACAGATAGGCCAACAAATTAGTGTAAGACTGCTTTCATCACCATTGAGCTTGACTGAGAATATCGAAAGGTTGACACCATCAGCGAAATATTACAGCGCCGATGTGGATCTTTCTGTAGCACAGATGATGTTATGCTCTACAAGGTATTTCTCGCTTCCCCTAAGTGAGACAAATACTCACGATAACAGGCTAAAGAGAACATTCGGAAAGCTGTGGAAGTCCGCAATCCAATGGAAAAGCAAAACTTACTTGCAGAAGCCCTTCGGTAGGATTTTTATGGCTTGGTTATAACTGTAGTCTCATACGGATTTCAGATTATTTACTAAGGGGGCGCGGATGCTTGGGTTCGATAAACTTCGCGAGATCTGTGGAGACTTTCAGCAACTTAATTATGCTAAGGGTCATTGTCATCAATGCTTTTTAAAGTAATTTTCTACTTATCATTTCTACAGGTGCCGTCTTATTGCCTCTTACCTGTGCCAAGGTTTCAGATCCAGATAACATTGGGCTTGAGTATTGGCATGCAGGCCTCCAAACAGATGCTCAGCGGCAAGAACTTGTTAATCAACGGCAAGGCTGTTATGACCTCGTCTTGGACTCCCTGCTAGTTTTCGAGGACAAATCTACTGCTGCGATTAACCTTTCTCCCAATGCTAATGAAGACAACGCTGAAACTGTAAGAAGCCATGCTTATGAGCTTGCTTTTGCAAGTGAAGATGAACTGTTTCATTCAACATTATATGACTGGTTGATAAGCCGCAACCTTGAAGATGACCTTCTGGAGGTGTGATAATTCGTACCTTCCAAAAAAAAATTCCACAATCTTTAACTGTTGGCCTGGCAGATGCGACCCCCATTCCTTGAAGCCCACCTAAGACGCGAACCAGGCAGCGTCCAGAAGTATCAGCTCCTGTGGCAATTCTATGTGAAAAATGGACAGCCCCTACGGGCAGCAGAAGTACTTGGGGCACTAGCAGAGTCTACTCAGTGAGCTTTCAAAGTGGAAATGATTTATATTTTGACTTAGGTTTGGTCAAGGTTTGACCTTCATCTGGAAGCCCGCTTAGAATATTTAACGCTCGCTGTTGCAAACGCCAAATCACATCCGATATCTGCCGGTGGACGGCACGAGACAGCCATAGCTTTCCTCACAGACCTGGAAGAAAAGCTCGACGTTGCCCAGGTACAATTGGAAATATATAATCAGCTTGTGCCGCACATCGACGATGCACCGGAGGTCGGACAGAGGATTAAACTACTTTCTGCGCAGCTCTTCACAATGACTGAGGTATATTTCTTCGCAGCATGCTACAGATTTTGCAAACATACATGTTTTTCAGCTATATCAAAATTATGCTGTGCCATTTGATCTGCCTGCAATGAAGCTTCTGTGTCTTCATGTATCAGAGCATCGAGACGAGAGCATCGTCAGACCAATTTGGAGTCAGATATTCAAAGAGAGTGAGTCTCACTGTGATTCCCTTGACAACTCTAATCTAGTTAACATAGTCATGGATGACGACCCTGAGGTTTCAGTACGTGCGGACATGATTCTCAGTCGGGTGTCTTCCTTAGGCCAGCGTTTTTATCCATCAGAAAGCGCCTTCCCACTCCGTACGTCGATAACTAACCTCTTTCTAACGGTCTTTCAATCGTTACACAGGTTTCGTTGCAACTCTAATTGTGGGATTCAAGCTTTCTAATAAAATCGTTCTTCCACCTGGGTGGGCTGCGAGACTTCTCGTTCAAAGCGGGGTTCAATTTGGAGAGATCTGGGACGTATTCCACGAGATGTATGAATCGCAGGTGCGTTTCACGACCTCCAATAAGTTACATAGCTTTATAAGACTCTAGGTACCTCCTTTCAACGATCAAGAAAATGTCCAAACAATATCCTCTGAAATCGCTGTACTGATGACCGACTGGCTTGAAGAAGCCAAGAGACCACAATCGTCGATAGGAAGAGGCGAATTCCCTGTAGGGCGGATCGATGTTGCTATTGATCAATATCTGGCAGAGTTAGAGCCAGGTCGTGCAGAGACAAAAACTCTTTACGAAAATATCAAGCGTCAGCTAAGGCGTTATTGGTAAACTGATGAAAGCCTCTGATTTTTTGCTCCTATATATGTTACATTTACACCCAAAAGTCTTTAGAAACTCATACTTCCAGAATAGCATCTTCCGCGCGCAGCAATAACCTCTTTGTTACCAATTGTGTTGCTTGGTATACCTTATAGAGAGCCCTGACGAGAACATAAATTTGGGGAATTTGAACATGATTATAGCTCACCTTGCGGCGCCCAAGATTAATAGACCAACAACGATAAGTGCAGCCATATCTCGAGAATTATCCCTTCGGTTGCGCCGCCCTCGGTACCTCGCTAACATTTGGATTGGAGCCAGAAACTGAAACGAGATAAGCATGTGTACAAGAGAGCCTGCGCCAACCAGTGGTAGGCCCAATACAAAGCGCCGAATGAAACGTTTCACTAATCCAGGTTTGGATAATTGCAGCCCCTTGGGCGTCAAGGGTGAAGTAGCTGTGGCAGAAGTCATCCCGTTGTCCAAAATGCTGGCATCTCCGTCCCGGATTACGCGAAGTGCAGCCGCGACAAGGTCCTGGGCTACTTCGTATGGACTTATGTAGAAAATTGAATAATAACTTGACGGCTGTTCAAAAGACGACATGAAGAATGTTGTAATAAATGATGCCAGCATGACAATCATGGTGAAGACTGCTCCAGAAATTGCACCAACTATCACTATTGCAAGTTTTACAAACCAATAAACATTAATAAAACATATTCTAGCGATTTAAATTTACGATACACTCACCTGGGTTAGTGGCGATACCAACAACCCGAGTGCGGGCGAACCGGTACCTGTACCGACACTGTGGGCAAGCAAAGAATGCGCTTTTGGAGGAGGACACATTCCGCCATTTCTGGAGACATTTGACATGCACATACTGTTCAGACATGATAAGATTTGCTGAATGGTTAATTCGAGGGTTCCCTCACGCTAATAGAACCCTTGCACAGACAAGGGCGTATAAGGCGGCCGAGATCCTTTTCGGCATCAACACCATCTAGGCATATCCTGCATTGCTTTTCCTCTGTAGTATCATTTTGGTCAGACATGAGGATGAGAAGAACATGAGAATATGATGACACGACCCAACGACTTTGAAGAATTGATGACGCTGTCACCCGGTTTCTTGATTGTTTACCGCAAAATTATGTGCCGATCACAACAATGGCTCTTCGAGGGTTTTCAAGTGACATTCGCTGCGCTTTCTGGCTTCTATTTCAGAACTCATCGTACCTAACACAAACTATTGTTGCACTACCAGCTGACCATCCCTCTCGGTTTACATATGGGAAATGATACGCCTTCTGGAAACCATGTCAGACTCGTAGGCGCTTTTGCTGGGATGGGCAGTGGTATGTTGAAGACGCAGTCTCAATATTTTATGCTCATATGACATGTTAGGATTAACCAAAGTGGATTATTCATTAATATCAAACTTTAAATAACGCCAATCTTACGCCAATCATAGGTTGCAGTAGGTCATGGGTAAGCAGGACCAGCTAGGGGTTAGCAAGTAATTTACTCTACCTTGCCCTTCAAATGGCGTAGACTAAACTAGTCATTAACATAGGCGTCTCCCCATCTGATCGATCCGTATACAGCTTTGACACTATCAAAACGCGTTTGCAATGCTCACCGCCAGGTACATACCGTGGAGCCCTAGATGTGCTAGCCAAAATCATACGAACTGAGGTACGGCATCTGTACGACTATCTAAATTCCTAACAGTTATCCCCTTTACATTGTTGTCTATTTATCAGGGACCCCTTGCCCTGTACAAAGGCGCAACTCCCCCGGCTGTTGGTTGGGCGGCCATCGATTCCTTGCTCCTAGGGTCCCTCCATAATTATCGTCTTTTCCTACTACGACATGGAATGACTGAAAGCACCCCCAAATCGGGTCTCCCTAGGCTGACTTTACTTGCACATGGTGTTGCTGGACTTTTTGCCGGGTTAACAAGGTCCGCAGACCGTGATAGCACCTGAAACAAATAAGATAGACACTTACGACCCTCCCACGTTAAGCGCCTTGGTGGCAACTCCAATCGAGCTCCTTAAAGGTATTTTAATCTCACAGCAATGTGACGACTAACTAATCCAGCATTTTACAGTCAAATTACAATTACAGTCTCAAAAGGCAGTTTCAGACCGACAATTCAAAGGGCCTATCGACTGCGCTCGGCAGATTATTCGCGCTCAAGGACCTCAGGGTCTATGGTCTGGTTTCACTGGTAGTTTAGTTTTTAGGAGCAATTTCTTTTGGATGTTCCTGTCTGTCGAGGTTCGGTTTACTGTATCTTTCCCTTTAAGTCATTGATAAGGGGGTTTTGCAGGCTTTAATGCGTGGATTTTCACGACTATCAGGAACGCCGTATGAGGTATATTTAATGTCATCGTGAACCTTGATTCTTTAACACCTTAACTCAACTCGAAGTTAAGTACTGGTTCTGCAAATTTTGTGGCAGGCGGCCTCGCATCATTTGTTTTTTGGATCATGGCGATTCCTGCCGATAATATCAAAAAGTAAGTATCCCACCATCTATCTCCATTCCAGGGTGCTGGAAGCGATTTGGTAGCCGGATGATGTCCTACCCATATCCCTTACCTTATCCGCCTCTTGTGTCACCCGCCTCTTCTCCCGTAAGACCCTCCTTACCTTCCATCGTACGCCACATCTATTCTCGTGATGGATATACCGGATTCTTCCGCGGCTTAGGGCCCTGTCTTTTACGTGCATTCCCTGTGAATGCCTGTGCTTTATATGTTTACGAAGGGACAATGCGTGTTTTAGGGGCAGAAAAGGTGCGTATTCTTACAACCAAACAAACCAAGGCTAATACATGTGTCCGTCCCTGTGCAGACTCGCAGTTAGATTGCATAAAAGAGACAATGATCTAGAATGATCTTGTAGAATAGTTAGATGACGACACAGCTAAGTTACGGTCGACTGCTGCTGAATCTAGACGAATATAGTGTTCTAATATTTTCAAATCTTCCTAAACAGGTTTTAAAACCCATGATAATGAGATAAACTATTGCTTCCAGTTACATTCAACATGGCAGTAAAACGTTAAAGTTGAGAATGCGAGGCAACAATTATATGAATATTAGAGGCAGAACCAAGATATCCGAAAGAAAATATTACATGTAACACCGAGAAAACGTGCTGGGTGGAAGACTACAGGGCCAGTTGCCGTTGGCAATAGCATGTTCCCACTCCTCGGCGCGTGATCTGTAAAGGTCTAAAGCAGCCCGTGCGTTCTCGAGCTGCAGAAATGTTCGTGAAAGAATCATGACAAGTCCGTAGCAGAATTACTCACTGGATTGATCTGATTTACTTGACAATTTCTTCTCATAAACTGCCAGGCCAATGTCTGAAGGCCGATAATTTGTTGAGAATTGAGAGCAACTCGGAAGGGCTAGCAGCAGGTAGTTAACGCCAGAATTAGATTGCAATACAGGTTACATACTTGATAGAGCGCCACATCCCGGGTCAGAACTGCAGGATGGGGAATTCCAAGGACTGAAAACGCTTGGTAAGGGAGGTCTCAACATTCAGATATATGAAGGATATACCCGACAGATCGTTCCATATACAGTGTCCAACAAGCACCCTCCCCTTAATAAGGTTTGCCACTTCTCTTTGAATCCTGTCAAATGACCAAACATCACCTGCGAAGGGTTCGTCTCAGAACAAAGGGATAGGAATGAACGGCTACAAACCTGAATGGAGTCTTTCCTGCGTAAGCCCAGTTGTCGATGTCCTGTAATCTGTCACCTACTTGCATTGTCAGCAAATTATGGGTAAAACCAGATTTTCCAGGTTACCGGCATAGTTGGCGCAACATATTTATCGAATACTTCCGTACCTCTGTAATCGACAAGAGATACCTGGCTTGATGGAATAAACTATCAGCTACCCGACTGGAGTATATGTATAGTAACCTACGCAAGCATTGATGTAGTACCTCCAGGACCTACTCCGACATTAATGCATGAAATAGCAAGGAACTGATCTATAGGTAGGCGGGACATAGAAAATCTTACGCCTGACTTCCTAGGTTAGACAAGTGAGAGGACAAACAGAAAAATCTTGAGCAACTCCTGATTCCAACACTCATTTTATCTTGGACAGTTAAGTGGCGTAAACAGGGTGAAGGGGAGAGTATTCGGCGATGTGGCCACCGTTATTCGCAGTCAATTGGGTATGGCATGAGGCATCTGACGTCAAGTGAACGACATATTTTAAATGTTGTTTGACTAAGTTTCTCGGAAACCAGGGACGTCAAGCATTAAGAGGCAAGCCGTCCAGCCAGGGCGCCGAATGAACATAAAGCAAGGCAGAGATTAGCGAAGACACGATCGACATCCGGTGCAATCGTGTGTATAGAAGCTAGAGAGATCGATCCGGCCTTGCAAATTTAGTTAGCAAGGTACGCAGGACCAAGTGACAGCGACTTCGTAAGAAGATACAGATTATTTCATATTAACTGTGGCGAAAGCTGAATGATATTGATCGAAATCGCAATTATGGAATAGAATAATCTTCGATGCAGGGCAGAAGCATAAAGCAACGATCCAGGCGGCAGTTTTGAGCGATGTAGAACGAAACGCCGCGAGCAAACTTGAATGTCCAACTTGAGATCTTGAGAGCTGACCTATAAATGTCTCAAGATTAAAATGCAATAGTACAAACCTTTTCACATCGATTCGTAAGTTGCCGCATGGACAAACTTACATGGTAGCAATTGGCCGTGTGTCTTGAAGACAAGGGAGCGCCACCACGTTAATTGTGCTGAACAATTTTAGGCGGTTGACGGAAATGATTCAAGAATGGCAGCCTGAGCTGCAAAAGCATAAAATAGGACACGATCACGACAGCACGCTGATCATAGTGACATGGAACTTGGTCCTCAATCCACCAGGGTTTTGTGAGTTCTAAACAGATTGCAGAGAGAATTCGGATTTCTGCCTCCTTTGCACACGAAAGAGCTATGTTCGTGATGGAAGCCGCAATTGCTTAAAGAAGCGAACTCTTGTGGGTGACATGCCGTAAAATTTCCTCTTCCTATTTTGTCCATGAAACGAATTGTACTACGTCAAGGTATTTGAAAAGGGCAGCGGTAAAATCATGTCGGAGCGTTACTCCTCAAGGTCAGCTGCGACAAGCTAAGAGCGCCCAACGTTAGTGCTACCGAGCGAAATATATATTACGGGTGCCCTGCGAGCCGGGTTCTCCGAGACGGCCGTCAATGGCTGGCGTCAAACCCCGTTCGAAGTATCCTCTTCTTGACTGGAGTACTTCTTGAAATTTCTGTCTAAACCTTACATTACCCGGCTCAATCGCTCACTTGATAAAATGCCACCGTCGACGTAGAAAATAATTGTAATAATTGGCGTATTGGAATTGCCCCTACTGTTCAAAAGTCCGTTTGTACAAATGCATCCACAAGCGTCTCTGGGTCCCATCGCGTTTGTAGATCTTTCTTGAAGGGGATCTCAAAAGCTTCTTATATTTCGATCGCTCAGATCCACCCAAAATTTGCCTTTCATGCATCCAGCTTCTACGACGCGAATTGTGGTGTTCCTCCAACTTGAAGAAGCGACGGGCAATGTCCAAGCGTCCTTCCTTCAGTGCAAGAACAACAACACGCCGCCTCACGCGGCTATTTTCAATGTTAACACCCCACTGTTCTTTAAAAGCTTTAACTACACTTTCCGCTATCGTTCCGCAGCGTAAGGCTTTCTGCAGAGGGGATAGTAGCAAGTGAAGGGTAGTAGCAGTGGGTCGCAAAGAAGGATGCATTTGTAGCAACTCTTCCATAATTTTGCGTATTTCCATAAATTTGGCCAGACCACGCTTCTTTGAGCCGTGAGCGATAAATAAATGTATAATGTCGAGACATCGCAACATCAACCTGGAGGTCAACGCTTTCGGCAGGCACTGGAAGTATGATCTGGTGAGCGTCTCTGCTGCATTCTGATCGATTCTGAGAAGTAAAGAAACAACACGATAGATAATTTGGGGAGAAATTTTGGCAGAGTTATGGGGAGATATTGTGGGTCGATGTTTGAGCAATAGCTGATGTCGCCTAATATACTCCGCAGGAGATTCTTCCGGAAGGTTTCTGCTAGTAGTCATGAGATGTCTATATGTATCAGGTCGCCGTGCGTTGTTAAACGATTGCCAAGAGCCGCGCTTCTCTGTTCCATAAAATTCGAGCCATATCGGAAGAGGTACTTCTGACTTTCTTCCTGACAGCCTCGTCCAATCTTCCCAGGCCTGGTCCCACCGACCGGTCTGTACCAGCCAACGGGTCCTCAATTTGATGGTTTCTAAATTTCGGGGTATACGTTCGTCGGCCATGTTGGTTAATAACCACTGAACAGTACCAAATGCAGAGTGTCGCAGGGCCGCGGCGATTAGCAGATTATAAGAGCCTGTACTTTTCCATTTCGAGTGCAGATCATGATAGTCGACAAGAGCTGGGAGTCCAGGTTTATGAAATGATATCAAATACAGTAAGTTCTGGTATAACGATGTCTTGCTTTTGACTGTAGGAAGGACAGGATCTTTGCGAATGGGGGATAAATTTGGAGACACTAACATGCCATCTAGTTGGCATTCGTCCCAATACCACGGGCGCCCCGAACTTAAAGACAGTTCGTTTAGACCAGTCGGGCTATCGTAGGCATAGGACTGGGATGGTTGTACCTCAAAATCGCTATCGTAAACCTGGTCCATAAAACGACGAGCCTTTGCGCGTGATGGTCGCTCAGCTTGAGGATGCACGGTTAAACCCGGTGACTGCTGTTTAAAATTCCCCGGCTTAGGGGGATACAATGGGGCACCTTTCCAAACTATCCCGATAGGCTTGAATACAGGTCCATGAGTCGACCTTGATACGTCAAAATGAAAAATTTATGTCGACAACACCCAAAGAACATACCTTCTAGATGCAGAGGGAGCTGAAGCTAGTTCTAGGTATTGCTGAAAACCTGTATATTTATTTATTTTGTTAAATTTAGTAGCTGTTTTAGCGCTGTATGTCCGAAGACTAGCACGTCGCGTCCAGGCGCGCCCTGCAGCTGTTTGAGATGCACACGCAAAAGGAGATGTGTTGGTGGCCACGGCGAATGGAAAGAGGCGAAGCACGCAATAGTGCATGCATGGGATTAGTCGCCGCGGTCTGGAATAGATTCCTGTGGCTAAAGACTTTCGCCTGCTTCACGATTCCGTGACGTTTTTTCCTCATTATTGACAGTTATTGTTGTATTAGGGCCGGAACAAATATGGACAAGTAGCCGGTCCGGAAATGCATTATCATTGGACTTACAGTCATCAATAGTGACCCACAAGGCTGAAATCGTTTAATAACATTTCTTGTATATGCTAGATGTCATTGAAATTGTGTAAAAAGTAATGCACAGCTTGTAAGACTTGAAAGTAAAATGGATCAAAGCTCTTCCATATCATGCTGCATGGTCCTTCCAACCAACCAACCCGCACTGGTAATCCATTTATCCCTGAGCACTCGGAGTTCCTGTGATCCATCGAACAACTTAGCGCCAGCCATTTCGTCTAGTCCACGTTCCCAAGTCCGCACAGTGTCACTTCCAAACATCCCTCCTTGATGATTGACAACTTGGTCAATCTTTGCGACCCATGCCTTCCACTCTTCAAGCAGACGAGGCAGCAACAAGGGAGCAAGCGAGGACTGAGTAAGATGGGGTTGTGAAAGCACATGATTGGTGACTGCTGAGAGAAAGATGAAGGTCTCAGACGGATAAAACTTGTCTGTGTGTAGTGATTGTATCGTCGAGTTTGATTGTGTGGTTGAAGCCGACGCGGGGATGCAGGTAAAGTAGGGAAGGTATGACATGCAAGCAGCAACAAATTCCACAATATGAGGGCGAAGTCTAGATAGAATATAAGAGTCCCGCATGCCCCCATTGCTTTGATGCCCAGAGTTTGGATGATTATGAGCCCTGCCGAAACCAAATGACATTGACATTGAGGATTGTGACGAAGTGGAATATGGGTATGCATCAGTAAGTTTCTTCGCAGAAGCGGCAAGGGCATGAATTGCGGTCTCGAGGGTTGGTCTAGGGATCAAGGGCAGGAGTGCGGACTTTAATGCAGGCTGAGCTTTTAGCAGGGCGGTTAAGAGGGGCAGGAGAGATTGTGTCGGTAGACTCGCTAAGTTTTGTTTTAGCGCTAGCAACTAGAGTTAAAAGGAAACTAGGACTCACCGAGAAGAACTCCAACGTCAACTTCATCTTCATCCGCTTTATTAGGTACTTTGTTCTCCTTGATCGTGGCATCTTCCTTCGACGCCAAATCTGTAGCCGGAATAACACGCGCCCTCTTTGGAGCTGCACGCTTTGGCCGGTCAGGTGTAGGACTTCGGTCCATCGAGTCGTCCCGAGGATCCCGAGCACCGGTGTGTCTGGTTGAGTCAGGTCCATCGTCGTCTCCTTCATATCGCCTCTTCTGGGTGCGAGATGAGGAGGCTTGATTAATAGAAGATGCTAGCTGGTGAAAAGCCGCAGGGTTTGTGTGGCCTGGGGTCGTGGGTTGCCAGCTGGTTGATGCTACTGACGTTGGCACGCCGAGACCAAAACCGAAAGCAAAGGGTGACGGTGAGTGAGAAACAGGACGGGGATGAAAGTCTATCTGATGATGAAGGACATTTGCCATTCTGAAGGATGATGGAAGTCAAGAGCAAGGAATGGACGATTAGCCCACACGAGGACTCTGGCAACAGCTTTCTAATAGTAATAACTTGACTTCCACAACGGTCACGCAACTAAGGGACGTCACACTGACAGTAGTATGTGCCTGCCCTAAGTTAAATACTTCAAAAGCCGTCCTTTTTTTTTTTTGAAATACCAACACCAGTGGTCTAGCAAGGTTTGTCATTTCGTCTTAATTATATTCGGTGACGAGACAAATGAATCGCTACTTCGAAGCTTCACTGCTAATGAACGTCATTCATATACCCAAATTTCTGAGCTTTTCCATCCATTACAATGAGTCCAAACTTACGCATTCCCAGGACAGATTTTATTGCAAGACAGCCGTTATTCATGTGAGTACCATGTCTATCTGTTCATATGATGTAACAAATAGAAGTCAAGCCCTGACTTTGTCTTAAGGACAATGGTTGATGATCTCCATGCTAATACTGATTTCTTCTTCTGTAACCTCTTTAGACATGACTTATTCATACCCTTCAGATAACAGGTTCAGGACCGAATTCATTATTTACTTCAATAGGGCAAAAATAGATTTATGTACATAGAAATTTGAATCCTTGCATGATTTGGTCCATATAAAATGTAAGGTGCTTCGGATTGGCAGATTATCTTATTATGAATCATGATCTTGAATCTCATTCTCATGAAACAATCTGTGCCAAAATTATTGCCGGCCCTACTAAAATTGCCACAATATTATTAAAAACTTGACATAGCAGCACTGGTGGTATTAATGGGCAGAGGTGCATGCGCCGTCAAAACGTAGAATATACATGGAAGGCTGGGTGAGTAACTTCTTTAAATTATCTAGACTTGTTGAATTACATAAATGTGCTGAAGTAAAAAGTCTTGTAAAAATGTAGGTCTTTTGGCAAACAGTGTTCCAGAATTGTCATGCAATTAGTACAAATGTCCGTTGCAAACTCCGTTATGTTGTGCTTCTAACTTTTATGTGTTACTTAGACCTAAAGTAAAATTTAGTCATGGTCACGGAAGACGATTTGAAAGATCTATACCAGTTCTACAACAAGCCGTCAGTAGAATTTCTGGTTCTATGCAAGTTATTATCTTACCCTTGACAGTGATTATTCGCGGAGGTCGGGAAGCATGACAAATAACGACACCAAGAGCAAGCTGTGGCAAATTAGTCATGGCAAATGTAAACATCAGCTTCAACACACCTGCATATGGATTTGATGTATAAAAATTCCTGATCAATACTACGAATAGAATGACAGCCAGGGGAATGGCAATCAAACGAAAGGTCCACGTTACCAAACGGTGGCGCTTCGTTGGGCTTATTACAGGGTAAAAGGTTGTTCCCACCAGTAAGCCCATCAGAAACCCTCCAATGTGGGCTGGAAATAACTCTAAGCGTCTGTAAACAAAATCAATGGCATACGCACCGAAATTATCGACAACTAATGTTTTTCATGAGAAACAAAAAAGAGATAAAAATAGAAGGGAACTAACAAGGAATATAACCAATGGCGATTCCGATAACTAGCTCAATAGTCATGAAAACCAACTGTTCGACATGTGAGGAATCAAATTTGCTAGTTTGCAAAAAATTTACCTTTCTTACTGGCCGGTATTGATATTTCCAATGAGCTACAAGATCTACCCAAGTGACCTATATGAGTAGAATGAGGCCAAAATTACGACTGTTGGTTTTAAGGGTAACCGACCGCAACGGTTCCAAATATTGCACCGCTAGCACCAACGGAAGGCAATCCAACTAAAGCGAAATTGCCACCAAGGACATTCCTAGCGGATGAAAGGAATATCAGCCAGTTTTCGGTGATAGCGTTGACCTGACAAACCCAAATATCCCTGCGGCAAAATAAGTTATAATGAAGCCTCCCGATCCCATCTCTCTCTCAATCTACATATGATTTATGGTAAGAATGACAATAACGTGACGGATTGTACAGAAAACGCTGACCTGAGCAGAAAGAGTGAGTTGTGCCAACATGTTTAAAAGTATATGGATAATGCCAGCGTGTAAAAAAATTGGTGTAACAAATCTTTTATGTTACTAAAAACTTGATATATGAATATAGGTGAGTCCACTTACCTGAAAGACTGATTCGGAGGTTCATCATGAAAGCCTAAAGCCACATGAATAGAATTTGAATCACAAAAGGCCGTAGTCATACCTCCAAACCCACAGACAGTTTCCAATGAACAAATTCTATCGGCAGGATTTGATGTATCGTTCATACCTACACAAAATTCAGATGAGGAAGCTGAAACAAGAATAAATTGTAAGACTGACATGCAAACTGTGTGGTTACTGGCACTAACTCCACCGCCTTCATACAAGGCGGAAAACGTGCGCCAAGATTAATAAGGCCGCTCGATGAAGGGCCCAACATTGGGTTGACAACAGGCTGGAGATATATCAGATATTATTAAGTTGATGAGATAAAAAAGAACCTTAAATGATACTGGACTGCCTTGCTCCCTTGCATTAAACACCAACTCGTAAATAATTACTCCGACCATGGCAGTTGTTAAGGCCCAAACTTATTATTTGTATAACAATGGTCATACTTAAGAAGGTGGTCCACTTACCAACTAAGGGATATTTCTGTCGTCCGATTCCACGCTTTTTATCTTCTATTCGCTGCTCCAATGGATATCTACCTTGCGGGAGGAATCTTGAGAGAGGACCTTGTTTGTCCTTCAATCCTTTTGCTTGGGTAGCACCATATGGGTCCTCATAATCTAATTTCAACTGTTAGTGATACCAGCAGAAATCAGAAATCAGCGACTACCTAGATTTCCGTAATTCCGGGGTTGTTCAACATCCTCCTGGCCTGACGCGTGGGGAGAATCATAGACTAAAGGTTGAGAATGTCTGTTAGTTTCATTGCCTTCGTCAAAGGCGGTAAGCCTATTTGAATTGTCGATTGAAGCAGCTGAAGGAGCATGGCTCCTTCGGCTGGGATCTCGTAATGGTGAGGGTGTTGTGTTTGTAGCTCCCACATTCGCTGGGTCATAAGTTGTGGGTTCAAATCGCGAATTTGTTTTCGACTGATCAAAGTCAGTGAAAGGGTTGTCCTGCGGCTGATAATTATGGGGGGCCATTTACGTTTGACGGGCGGATAATTGACTTGAATGTGAGGGCACAGCAAAGAGAAAGCAACAATGCAACGTTGTCGAGAGCAGCACCAGTAGGGCACTGCCTCATAAATTCAAAGCTCACTTTCACTCTCTTGGCGTTTTGAGTCCGCAGCGAGGGAATTGATTGCCGTGTCCGAATTAGGTACCTTTGCTACAAGTTACTTTCAACTAAAGGACTTTAAGGAGACTCTGTCTAGAATACGCGCAGAATACGCGCAGAAATCGACTCCGAAGATACGCAAGGGCGCTATGAGAAGGTGAGATCAACAGGCGTTGTGCCTCCTATGCTTAGTCTTCCTCGACTCCTACCGGAAGGTTTACGAGTGAGAGGTGTTATATGGGTGTTTACTTTGATTGTCAAATCATCAATTGAACTTTCTGGCCCATCCGCTAGGACATTGTCGTCTTCGTCCTCCATGTCGTAGTCCGGTTCAGCAGGTTTACCCCACCGTGACGATCTGATCCCGTCCACCCACTGTAATATTCCAATATCCACCTGACGCAATTTCTGACTATCTGAACGCCAAAAGAGATTATCTGGAGGTTGAGTTTCCATCCTGCTTGCACTTCTGGAAGGAGGCAAGCTTCGTTCTGCAACCTGAGAGAATCCATCTTCAAAAAACGACTTTCTCAATGGAAGAGCTGCCAGGAGACGGGGGTCGGATGGGAATAACAATGGGAGCATATATCTCGAATCAAGTAACTCTCCTAGTACCTGCGGGGGCTTTATAGGCTCCCAAGAAAAGTTATCAGACTTGTCAAACAAAATGTCAATGCTATGCTGGTTGCCCGTTTCCGAAGAGATGGATGGCGCTTTGATGGAAGCCGTGTCGTTGATATGTGAAGATACACTTCCTTCGCGCTCACGATCTCGTTCGGATATCTAGCAGATAAGATGAATGTCAAGAACCATTAATGTCATGTTTTACCGACCTCTTTACGAAGTGCTTCCACGCCAAGTTTTACTCGGTGCCTTTCCCAGTCCTTTTGAAGTTGTGTGAGGTATTGAATACATTCATCAGTCATCCGTCCTTCGTTGACCTCGTACTTGTAGTCGCGGACGGCACGACGCATCTATGAGATGATAGCCAACTTTGAGGTTGTTGTATATTGTACTGGAAAGGATATACCTGTAAAGGATTCATACTCTTCATGGTTTGTATCGTGGCAACAAGTTCTGGGAATTCTGAAATAGATGAAAGGCACTGCAAATACAGATTTGTTTTTTTAAAAAAATATGTGCTGAGGTTAAACAAAGGCTAACCTGCAGCCAATTCAAAAGATCCCTGACAGGCGAGAGATGGGCTTGAATTCCTGGTGGCAATCCCATTTTTTCGAGCCAGTTTTGCAACTCTAAGATATTCATATTTATCTGGAATGCTCTTGATCTTGAACCTGTAAGCATCCTTATGGCATAACATTAAATTTAAATTACCTGCACAGATATTTCTTGCGTGTGATGACACGGTTGAAAATTTCGCCTGAATTTTCGTTAGTAAAAACAGTCAACTTCAAGGGATAATATGTGATATACAGGAAGTCCAATACATAACTTGTGACCATAATTGAGTGATCAAAGCTGGGTTTACGTCTGAGAAGACAAGTAACGAATGCAACGCTGTTAAAAAAGATGTCAGGTCCGCAGGTGAAGGGGGATGTGGGGGAGGATCTGCAAAAAGAGATGCTAGGGGTGTAGACTGCCCACTAGTCCGAGCAATAGTTTGTCTTAATGACGAAAATCCACGAGACGCAGATGCAGAAATGGGAGAGGGTGAGAGAGGCCGACCCGGGCTTGGAGGCGACGAAGGTGTCCGGACACTCTGACTGTTTGACCCTGACGAGGACATGGGAGGTGCTTTCCGCTTTCCTGTGAAAGGTCGCAGGAAAGACCATTCAGATTCAAACTTGACTGCTTCAAATTCAGACGATAGTGGCGTATAGTCAAGAATTGAAACGTCGAGTAGCTGATCGATGTGTCTTTCTGCAAACCGGATAATAAAGACTGTTTGAGATGTTGAATGTTATAAAACTGAATCAGTTCGCGAAAGGCATACCGAAAACAGAATTTATAACTTCTTCGATTAAATCGAATGACCCCAAAATCTCGCATGCCTCGTTGATCGATTCATCACATTGGAGAAGATGCAGCCAAATTGTAGTATTGTATAACCAAAATGTGAGACATGTAACGTCCTCCGCACGGTTCTGCAGGTTAAGTAAGATAATAATCGCTATAATTAGCTGCAACTGTACGTACAAAAAACGTCTCCTCGATCGCATCTGTTGCGCCAATAATTAGATCCTCTAACCATGTATGATCACAGGTCAAACATGCAAATCTGGCTAACATATATAAGGTATTTGCTGGCGTTGTATTGCGCAGAGTAGGTTGAAAATTCACAATGAGGGAGTCGAAAATTTGAGGAAGGGTAGGAGGTGAAAATACAAGCATGGATGAATAGTCTGCAGTCGGAGTCTGTATGTCTTGAGTTTATTAGCATTGGACAAACACAAGGAACTGACAAATAATTTATCGTCCTTTTCTAAATTCATATCCCCCTCATCCGTGTCCTCATCCGATGAAGGAACATCGGTATTCCACCATTTAGGATCAACATCGAGGACTCGCCCGATGCCGTCACAAATATCCTTCTGTCTGCGTGTTTTCTTCAATTGATGTTCGACGAGTCTTCTTCTCTGTTCCATCCTACCCCCAGACCATCCTTCTCCGCGCATAGATTCCTCTAGAAGGAGTGCAATATCCTCCCGTCCAGGTATAATGGAATGGGCAGTAACAACATCCAGTGGTGTCAAGTTCCGTCGTGTGACGGAGAAAGGAGAGCAACCATGAGTCATTAGGTAAGAAACTAAGGTCGTAGGCGCAAGGAGTGCAGCATAATGCAGAGGTGTCCAGCCAGCTGAAAATCATATTCGGACTCCATACTTAAAGAAAACTAAACAAGCTACCTTTATCTGCTGTTATGTCAGCCCCTTGGGCGACAAGCAGTCTCACACACTCCTCCCGCTCAATATCGCGGTCAGGGTCAGCGCGAAAGCCTTGAATCGCGAGACTTATCAAGCCCATTCCATCGTCATCTGTAATACTCAAATCAACGTGAACTTGAGCCTGAGGGTCCGATAATAGGTACTGTAGCACAGCAATATCCGCGAAGGTGCAAACCCTACTCAAGCAGTGCGCAACAAGATGGGACTTTTGCAATGGAGTAAGTCCCGTGTGTGCAGCAAGAAAATGTGAGATCTGTATAATCGTGGGATATAATGGGTAAAGATCAGGTTCTGGTGAAAGATCGAGTGGATTTGAAGTCGATGCCATCGACGCGAAGAGCTCGACGCGACAACAATGAACTGTTGATCCCTAAAATTATATAACTGTAAGTTAAGTCTCCTGACCCAGCGTCAAGCTGGCTCGGAAGCTGTTACCTACCTGAGGTATTGAATGCGAATAAGTCGTAAAGAGAGATGATGGATTTATGGACAGCAATGCACCGAAAAGACCTTGAACCCTGTTACACACTCCTGCAACCTGTTATGATCGAAATTTTATGCGATGACATAACGAGCTTCAATTTCTTATGTAGTTTTTAAAATACTGAAGAAACCCTTTCCTCGTTACTCCTACAATGCCTCCACACAAAGATCAAAATTTCTTGGACGCTAAAGAGGCAAATGTCGGACTTGTGGAAGAAAATGATGACTCCGATTCAGGCTCTAATCGCAGTTCAGAAGATGAACTGAGTAGTGATTCCTTCGACACAGAGGATGAAATCGAAGCCTCCCAAAACCAAAAATCTCGACAAACTTCGAAACGAAAACTACGGGCTACAGGTGCTTCAAATTTTGGTCTTACTTTGAAGTCACTATTGAACACGGAGGCACCGTCTACACAACCTCTGTCGCTAAAACCCTCTATTGCAAGAAAACGTAACGACGAGAAGCTAGAATTGCGAGCAAAGAAAGTCTTGCAGGTGGAGAAGAAGGAGAAAGAAGATAAGGCTCGGATAAAGGATGTAATTGGGGGCTGGGGCGGAGAGAGTGAGAGAGCTCTTCGAAAGGTTGCTCAGCGTGGAGGTATTGAATAGTTTTCCAGTATTCTTGAACAGAAGCTAAAGTGTGTTTCAGTTGTGCAACTCTTCAATGTGATACAGCAATCACAAGCAAGTGCTTCGACAACAATCGAAGAAACGTCTACAAGAGGAACTGGGAAAGCAACGTTGCCCGCTCCTACGGTCCCTTCGAAGGGCAGGGGTAAAGGTAAAAACAAAGATAATATTATAGGGAGAGGGAGAGAAAGTGAGTTTGAGATTTATTGATTTTTTCATATGCTTATATTGTGAAGATGCTGTTGAGGAAGATGATTTCTTTAATATGATCAGGTCTGGTGGTGTAGTATCGAAAGCGTAGTGTCACCCTGTTTTCTCACTTTGACATCACTTTCGGCCCAAAGTGCAATTTATCCGATCCGGCGACTCTATCGCGACAGTAAGAAGGTTTATCAATACCATTAGCACTACTCTATGTTAAGCAAGGTTTTAGCGCCTCGGCCCAACCTCTTATTTTTACAGCTACTGACCGTAGCTGCTCACAAATTTAAAACAGGACAAAGACTGACAAAGCTCTGCTGCGATTCGATCAAACACGCCATGTTGATGGCATATTGCATTTGAAATGTTATTTTTAGTATATCCGCACATCGAAGGATCACAAGGTATTTATCACATATCAAGATGCCACGATAGCTGCTCTACTTATTACTGCTTGTTCAGGATGGTCAACATCGTTCATATATTTCTTTCTTTTGTTTCGCAGTGGACTTTTTTTCGTGTTACGCCTCCACCACATGATGTCCTTTCAACCCAAGGCCCGAAATCAATTGCCATTATCGGCGCAGGAAGTGCGGGTCTGGCAATGCTCAAAACGCTTGTTGATCTTCCTGCGCGAACGAAGGAAAGTTTGAATTTTGTGGTATTTGAGCAGCGCAGGGACTTGGGGGGAATTTGGTATACTTGGAAGCTACTATTCGTGAAACAATATGTGACTATCTGATAGGCTCCCAGAAGAAAATGAAGTCAAACCCCCTGACCTTCCCGAAACGCCTTTGTATCCTCTCTTACATACCAACACGCCCGTCCCTTCAATGTCGTACCCTGGTTTTCCTTTTTTGCCGAGGACACCTCTCTTTCCGAGCCATGAATATGTAGAGGCCTATCATTACCGATATGCAACGCATTTTGGCCTCATGCCATACATTCACTTCAAGCATGAAGTATTAGAAGCACGATGGCAAGGTGCTCCCCTAGAAGGAGTGTGGAATATTACCGTGCGAGATGGTTTGGGTGATATTCACTATCATATGTTCCAACATTTGGTAATAGCGTCAGGCAATAATCACTACCCTCATGTTCCTTCATGGCCTGGCGAGCACGCGTGGCTTGCGAATACCCCCTCTTCTCACTCTAAGCGCGAGATTTTGCATTCTATATACTACAAAGGACCAGATCGATATATTAATCAAAGCGTGTTGGTCGTCGGAAGCAAATCTAGTGGCCAGGATATCGCTTCTCAGCTTTTAAGGGTCGCAAAAAAGGTATGAACCTTTTGCGTCTTCTGCCTCAATCTTCTGACCCTTCCTAGGTCTACGTTTCTATCAGAAGTGAATCTGACGCTCCAGAGGGAGTCATCGTCAAACCAGCTATATCTCATTTCACAGCGGAACACATCGTTTTTGTGGATGAAACGAGCTTGAAGGTTGACAGCATTGTTCTCGCTACGGGCTATGAAATCAGGAAAGACTTCCTCGATCAAGGGAACGCCATCATAACGGACCCTTCGGCTCACTCTAATAAATCGGCTATCCAGGGGTTGGTGACAAATCTCAAGTATATATTTCCATTACACCAGCACATATTCTCATTGTGCCCTACCTATCCGACCAACGCACTGGCATTTATCGGCCTACCGTCAGCAATAGCCAACTGTCCTTCTGATGTTGCCCAGAGCCTTTTTGCAGTACATGCAATATTAAACTCAACTCTTTTGCCTCCTCGACCTAAACTTCTTGAAGAACTTGCGGAACGCGAGGAAGCTCTCCGCCAAAGGGGAATTGATCCATACGTTATTGGGCATAACGTTCGAACGGAGCCAAGCGATTACCAAGACGAACTAGTCGAATTTTTGAAGGAGCAGGTGAGTTTACTCAGGCTGGACAATATATTTCGATAACTTAACCACGCAATGTCCCAGAATGCGCTCCCTAACGACGGTAAAAAGTTTGTTGAAGAATGGAGGAGGAGAATATTTGACTACGCTTATCTCAAACGAGGCTGGAAACGCATTGAGAAGCTTAATACGGTAGATGAATGGCTAGAAGGTGTAGCAACGGAGGAGGAGTGGTCGTCTCTCAT
The DNA here is from genome assembly GCA_036936965.1 of Cystoderma amianthinum. Taxonomy (NCBI): domain Eukaryota; kingdom Fungi; phylum Basidiomycota; class Agaricomycetes; order Agaricales; family Squamanitaceae; genus Cystoderma; species Cystoderma amianthinum. Next base: position 59,236 of record JASFDA010000007.1, read on the forward strand.
GTATCGTGTCAATGCATGGCAGGAGAAATGGGAGACGGACAATGGTATACCATTTATGAATGATAATGTTTTTTAGGTTGGCTTTGAGTACTAGTCTAATATGGATTGATGCTATTGAATACGATGTACTTGCTTGAACTTCAACTTGAAGACTTCCTCATGTAAGACCTGCCCTGAAGTGGATCTTGGTATGCCTTAAAATCGCTCAAACAGGCATTAGTAATTTTGTCTTATGGTTAGTACTACGTCTTTCTTGCTATAACGTCAACCCTCATCGATAACAACAGCCTCCGAAAACCGTGATACGGTCAGAAGAATGGGACCGCCGACTCCATGAAGTAGAAGTCTCGAAAAAGTGAGCCCGTTTCTCCTCTCGCCCCTCTTGTCGATGTGATGAAACAATAATGGGAATCTCTCTGAAAGTTCACGTGTGGAGAGAAATTATTGCATGTATTATCTGATCTTGTGTTCTTAATCATTATGTTACTCATGTACTGCATGCTGATACTTTCTCCCATAGTGATTTGAATCGTCTCATTATGGACTACCTTGTCATTGAAGGGTACAAATCTGCCGCGGAAGAGTTTAGTCAAGAGGCCAATCTTGGCCCTCCTGTTGACTTTGACAGTATCGAAAGTCGAATGGATATCCGCGAGGCGCTCCAGAGAGGAGACGTTGAGGATGCCATTACCCGTGTCAATGATTTGAACCCTGAGGTATGTATTTTTTTTCTGTTTAATTGAGATTGTTTCGGCAGGATCGAAGGATTAAACTGTTTCATGCACCACTCATAAACCTTTCGGGGCTGGTGATGAGAATTTGTAAACACCAAAACTTCAGTCTTCAATATGATTTGATCCTTGCCAATTCACATGTCATTGAAGTCTTTACTAATATACCTACAACAGATTCTAGATACAAATCCTGCGCTGTACTTTCGTTTACAGCAACAGAAACTCATTGAATACATACGTCACGGGCAGATCACGGAGGCGATCCAGTTTGCTCAGGAGGAGTTGGCGCCACGAGGCGAGGAGAGCCCTGAGTTCCTGTCCGAATTAGAACGGACTATGGCGCTTTTGGCATTTGACTCTGCTCCAAATGCACCGCCAGCAATATCAGAGTTGTTATCACCTGCACAGCGCATGCGCACTGCTGGTGAGGTAAATGCGGCGATTCTCGAGAGCCTCAGTCAAGGGAAGGAGGTGAAATTGGTAGGACTTTTGAAATTGCTTTGCTGGGGTGAGATGATGCTAGAAGAGAAGGCAGAGTTTCCCAAGGTATGTGTGATGTTTGTGTGTATGTGATGGTTTCTAGACATAATTTCAGTTGAACGTGCAAGAGGGGACGTTGCATGAGTCTTCCAGGGTTCCCTGAGGGTTATTATAGAGTAATATATAAATAAAGGACGGGGTTCTGCGAACACCACGGATAAGAGGAGAAAAAAAGCACGCTGTAATACATATTAATATTGTGCTCGCCAGAAGAGACCGAAATGACTTGTCTGAAAAAGAAAAATGGGGTGACAGAATAAATTAAGGCATGAGAATTCCAGCTAAGAAGCAACGAGGCGAAAGCCCTTTTACCTGGAGGACCTATATACACTAGTAGTCAGTTCAGTTGCACTATTATAGAGGCTATTATTGTGCCGAATTGGGTGATAGAACGCTTGTAGTCTTGATCTTAGTCAGCACGGCAGGTATTGACAGAACTCTCGGTTGACCAATCGCCCAACTTTGCCATCTCGTTGGTCGATTCTCCTCAGGCGTCTCCTCTCCTCCTCCTCCCACCATCTCCACCGACCTCTCCACCCATTTTTTCATAATTATCCTCCCGTGGTTGCTGCTTATTGTTTTCAAAGATTCCCCTTCATCACTTGCGACCATAGCAACAGTTGGCTCTATCCATGGTCCTCATGTCAGAGGATGCTAGAGCTTTCAAAGTTCGCAGAGTCCTCTATGTCGCAAATCCAGGTTCAGATTCAGACGAGGCCAGCGAAGAAGATCGCCGTAAGCCCCCGCCTCGTGCCCCATACGTGCCTCCCGCGAGAAACAGATATCCTGCCTCGTCTCCAGCCCTGAATATTCAGAAGGCTTCTATGCAGCACACGCATCCGAACCCCCCTCCAATCGATACATCTTCATCGCATCCGTCCTTTGCACAACCTAATTTTCATCTAGCCCACCCTTCGCTTTCCTCCCCATCAAGCACCAGTTCTCCAGCCGCTGAAGAGTCTACCCCACCTCCCAGCACTCCAGGCCTTCCTGCGCCTCCAGTTGACCTTGTGGATACGCCCTCTGCTCCCGATCCTGCAGTTTCTTTCAACGACCGGGGCGGTGTCAGTGTCAGTGATAATCATAACCCTACCTCTCGAACTGGCAAGTTGCTGCAGACTCTAAAAGCACCATTCGGAGGCAGATCTCCGCGCCCTGTCACTGAGAGCTCTCCCAAGCCCTCTAGAACGGTATGTCTTACTGTATGACTTGGTTGATTTCATTTCTAATATAAGTAAAGTCTCCCACAGTCGCTACTCCCGATTCCTACACATCTATCTCTAGTCATGACTCTACACCAACTGCTTCTGGAAGGGTCCTCATTGTAGTAACTGCCGATTCAGAGCGCTATTTTACGGTTGATGTTAGCGATGCAAAAAATGTAGCCTTTATCCGAGAATGTATCTTTACAAAGGTATGTTGGAATACCTTCTTCAAGCGATCGTTTGCTGAGCTTCCCTCAGCTCAATATCTACAATGAAGACGAGCAAAAAGCCTACTCAATCTATCAGACTGAAATTGGGGCGTATGCAATCGGTGAAGCGCTGACGGACGAAAAACTCTTCAATCTTTGCACTGAGCATGGAGATGCAAGGGGATCTCTTAAATTTTTCGTGTCTCATTCATCTGCGGATGTACATGAACAACCGGCCCCGATAGCATATGAACCTACTATTCCCCCGCCTCCCATTCTACCAAACATTGGAGGGCAATTCACGCCCTTGCGACCAAGGCGCCGGTCGAGGTCGAGGCATGGGAGTATATCTTCTACCAGCGAGCAACTACCACAAGAAGTGTTGCCAGGTTCAGGTTATGAGGCCGATCTTGACAACCCAGATCGTGATGGTCATCGCTCCACTCTCCGACCAGCTCAGCAACCATTGCCTATTGTACCAACAACCATTGGGCCCTTGTCACCTCACCGAAAGCCTAGTGGTCCTGCTATACGTTCATCCTCCCCGCACCCCCCTAGGACAAACAGTCCGCCTCTCATTAACCAAGAATGGCATCGACCCCAAGGTGAAGGTACTCTCACAGACAAATATGGGCAAGTACTTTCGACGCCACAATCTCTACCTCTTTCACCAAATCGTCCTATTTTTCCAATCCATGATGATAAAGGATTAGCACCTCCTTTAAGGCCTCTTCACGTTCGATCTGGATCTGACGCTGGTGCTGAGCGTGAGATAGCTTTGAGAGCTTCTGAACAGCAATTGGAAGGTGCAGGTAGGCAGCAGCGTCGCAGTCGTGAGCCTATCGAAAGATTGCGAGCGGAGGCTTCCAAAGATACCTCCTCTCAAGGCAAGGACCAAAGGCAAAGGAAACGTTATCAAAACGAGTCTGAAGATAACCTTGGGCGATCTGATTCATGGGTTTTCGTTCCTCAGCGCTCAGAATCGGAGGTGACCCAAATTGCACAGGAAGCACCAAGGCCTCCTCCAGTGTCGCGTAATGCGAGGCAGCCTACTAACCGCTATCAACCTCCTTCACCTTTTGCACATCGAGGCGTGACAATTCCGGACACACCCAGACAGCGGCCGACAATGCCTTCCACCTCCACTGGCGGCGAGACAGCTAGAACCCAACCTACACCTCGTCCAGCAGGGGTTCCTCTTCCGCCCTCTTTTGTCGTTACTTGGAAAGGTGAAGAAGGTGGTCATAGGAAGCCCATTAACAAAGGTTTTACTAAAAGTATGGATAACCTCAAGTCTGCTGCGAGCCATCCAGACATTCTTCAGCCAGGACAACCAGGTCGTCGTGATCGTCCACAACTGCCCATGAACAGGACCCCTCGAAATCCAATGCTATTCACTCCCAATACGCTTGGAATGCCCAAGTCTTATGATCCACCACGTTCAAACCTTAATAGACCTTTGCCGGTATCAGGATCTCTTCATGGGTCTACAGCCGAATACAACCCTTCTATGAGTTCTTATAACTCGCGGCTTCCCTCAAGTCTCACGACGTCAAGCCACGATCCTTATGCCCGTCCTCAATCAGCGTCTGGGGATACGGCGCCGTCACCTTCTCAAAGACAACCTCGCCCATTGCAGTCTCCCACATATTTCGATCCTCTCGACTCTTCTCGGTCACCCAGAACTATGTCTCCAAGTCGGTCGTATCATTTGGCCGGTATCCCTGGCCCCAGGCCGAAGCCAACACTTAGTGAGCGCTCTGAACGATCCTCTGACATTCAAAGCGGACCTGAAACCTCTAATACAACGCCACCTCGCACGCCGATCAGTCCTCAAAGCCCTCGAAATCATTCGGGCGACAAGAATGGTTTCTTACCCGAACCATCGTCTCCACTTGTAACGGAAGACTCGTACTTTAAGAGCGAGATGAGCCATAACTCTGATGCCACGTTGAAGCCAGATGAGCAGACACTTTTGGGCAAGCTGGTTGCTGACTTGGGAACAGAAGGAACGTTAATGAGTTTGAACGAACTTCATTTCTCGGCATATAGTGGAAGCTCTTCGCAATCACATAGCCAAGATGATACAGATTCTGACGCTGGAGGCGGCACATGGATTGTACCGTTTCCTCCTTCTCGTCCCCCTTTAAAGGTTCAGATTGAGACATCTACCAACAGTTCGTTGATAAGCTCCCGAGCATCCCAGTCTTCTCTACCCCCACTTCCACCAGGGAGTAGCTCGAATTATCGCGCACCTACAGTATCTAGATCTGTAGCAAAGAATGCCCGAGACAAACGGGCCACTTTCATGGACACTCGGAACGATTCCTGGGCACCCCGTCCACCTGCGGAAGATGTATACGAGCGTTTGGAGGAGTTTTTCCCAGAGCATGACCTTGACAAGCCTGTCATTGAGGCTAATTCCGGAGGCACTTCTCCAACAGCAACTGAACCTGTTCTGGCCCCACCTGTCCCTGCGGAGAAATCCAGGGTAAGGGCGAAGAAGTCGATCCGTATCGTAGCACAAGAACACAAGAGCCGCATAGACCGTACTTCTAGGTCTGATGCCTCGGCATTCACAACTAATATGCTTCGAAAGAGAAACACGAAATTATGGGGGAGTAAACTGGAAGAAGTCACCACGATCCCGCCCAGAAGTACTGCGGCTGCGACGGCACCTGAGTCGCCTTCAGGAGGACCAAGTGAGATTTTACTTTTTCAATTTGTGCTCAAGCTGATAACCGTACAGCCACGTTCAAATGGGTTAGAGGAGAATTAATCGGCAAAGGCACTTATGGTCGTGTCTATCTTGCTCTCAATGCTACAACGGGCGAAATGATTGCTGTTAAGCAAGTGGAGTTGCCTCAGACCGCAAGCGATAAGAATGACTCGCGCCAAGTTACTGTAGTGCAGGCTTTAAAGATGGAGAGTGAAACATTGAAAGATCTTGATCATCCTAACATTGTCCAATACCTTGGTTTCGAAGAGACTCCATCCAATCTCAGCATGTACGTGGGTACTGTGACCTGCACAAACTCTTACTAATACCCTTCACAGCTTTTTAGAATATGTTCCTGGCGGTTCTGTGGGAAGCTGTTTGCACAGGCATGGAAAATTCGACGACAATGTGACAAGATCATTTACAGCACAAATCCTAAGTGGACTTGAATATCTTCATTCGAAAGGGATTCTTCACCGGGTATGATCACAATTTAACCACTTGCCCAGTTGTAATTTGACTATCAATGCAGGATCTCAAAGCTGACAATATTCTTGTCGAGATGGAAGGCAATTGCAAAATCTCTGACTTCGGCATATCAAAGAGGACGGAAGATTTACACGGAGGTGCATACACTGCTTTACAAGGCACTGTCTTCTGGATGGCGCCTGAAGTCATCAATACTCAAAAGAAAGGCTACAACAACAAGGTCGATATCTGGAGTGTAGGTTGTGTTGTGCTTGAAATGTGGGCAGGTATGAGACCATGGATGGGTGAAGAGACCGTAGCCGTCATGTTCAAGGTTGGTTCTGTTCACTCTGGGTTTGTCAATATTTTTGCTTATTATACGGTTGTAGCTTTACCAAGCCAAGTTACCCCCACCAGTCCCGGAGGACGTCGTTTTGTCTGAGATTGCCGATGACTTCAGGCGAAAATGCTTCGCCATGTACGTCCTTTTTAAAAATCAAGTTATCAAAATCTAATTGAATAACAGAAATCCTGAGGAGCGCCCTTCTGCTGCAGAACTTCGAAAACATCCCTACCTTGAACTCCCGTCGGACTGGACGTTTACTGGATTTACGTCTGAATCGTCGACGAACTCTTACGAGTGATTGTATTTGTTCTTCTTTTTGTCTTTCATTTTGTACCCATTTTATTCCCAAATACTGCAAGACATTTTCTTCATCTTCAATCATCCCATCTCTATGCCTTGTCACTCCAATCTTGCTTGTGCAACATCCATTGTTCCCTGATCTTCAACCCATCTTTTTCCTGTAGTCATATGTTATCACGATGTAGCAAATTAATATCCTAATGCTTCAATGACGTCAGGACTCTTTTTATAACCGCTCCACAACTGAAGTTCAAACTTTGATATAAAAGGCATTCTTTCAGTCCAACTAATTGTAACTATCTAGAGCTAGAGAAAAATGTCTGAACATTCATCCACAAAGCCCGAGCCTGCAGAGGTGGCAGCGGCAATACTTATACAGAAATTGTGGAGAGGCAAGACATACGAGGCAAAAAACAAGTATTTGACAACCGAAATTCGTTGGGAGGATGCAAACACTCATGTCCAAATGCAGGTAAAACTTTATCCTTCACGTTATTGTCTTCATTTGAAATTTACCCGATTCTTCTTAAAGACCAACCGAGCAGCCGCTCAAGATGGAAAGAACTCCCCTCGAGATCGATGGAAACGTGCTGCGTTCTTAGCTGGCCGTTTACAAGATAGTAACGACATGCTCAGCGAAGCTGGAGTACATGTAGAGGCACAAGACAAAATTCTTGAAACGCAGCATTGGTTAGAACTCATCGATGGGTGAGCAGTGCTAGTGATGTTTTGTGTCCTCACTAAATATTCAAATCTGGGTAGAAAACATCGTTATGGATCAAATCGTTGAGTCAAGTAATGATGTCTACTCTCAAACCGTTGACAAATTTACCATTATAGTAAAGGTCAGTTAGACCAATTTAGTTAACAAAAGAAAAAATCCAATCTGTTGGGGTTAGTATTATCATAAACGGTGGCAAGAGGAAGACACTAAAGAAAATTTCTTCAAATGGTATAAGCGCTACGTCTATTTTGTGCATTTATTGCTTACAGCTCTCCAAGGCTTGATCACGGAGGTGGCGAACACTTGACCCTTGATGAGTGTCCTCGAGAAAGACTCGAAAAAGAGGTGGGCGTTCAATATTCGGTAGCTTTCTCTCTGACAGATATTCTTCGCAGAGAATCATGTAAATTCCACTTTTATGTTTTTATTTTGTGTTGACATTACCTTTCAAGATTTTTATCGGCAGAACAACGTCAGTTCAATACCAATACTTGCTATAGGACGGCACATTCTGACACTGAATAGGCCTTAACTACCTCGTAAAGATTGATGAGGCCGGGAGGCTTTTGTGGGCAAGAAATAACCAACCGATTGACACAACTGCAGGACATTGGAAAGATGCTGGGGAAGGTCGAGGAATTGTGCCTAACAATCTACCTATAAACGCTGATCAAGCAAGTTTCACGCAAAGCCGTTCATCGAGTTATCAGGGAAACGCTGCTACCCATTATACTGGGCAAACAAAGGGGCGCTATAAATGGACAAGATATTTACGACAGCATTATACTCCGCATGGGATTATGGACCGTTTACTCAGGAAAACAGTCAAACGAAACACCTGGATCTACGTATCAGTAAGTCGAAACTATTTCTTTCCAGAGCACATGAATACAAGAGACATCCAGGATAAAAATTGTCCGTACATCATTGTATTCTCCCCGATTTATTTCGAGTCTTAATCTATTGCCTAGTCAATCTATTTATCGGCATCAAAGGTATGTTCCTCCCGCACGCAATTTGACGTCTCGGTCTATCTTATGTCACAGAAACTGGATCATTTCAGCACTCCTCTTTCATGTCGGGTGGTCTCGTAACATCAGCAGGGTTAATCTCTGTCAAACATGGGATTATTTATACTCTGTCGCCACTATCAGGTCATTATAGGTGCGAATACAATTTCATCGCCTGCGCCTGGCTGATAATATTCCCCTATCTAATAGAACATCTATTGATGTTTGTCATCTCAACTGCCTCGTATTACTATTATCTTTTGGCTGAATGGATATCTGTAGCACTTCCGCAAGTTTATCGAAGTCCTTACTGATCTCGGAGTTGACATGCATAAGGTAAAGATCAGTAAAGCCGAGGCTGCACTATGGGGGTAGGAGTTTTTCCCTAATTCAGGTTTCATGCGGGACTGACAGTTTACTTAGAATTGAGCATATAAACAAATGGAAGAAGAAGCAAGGAAAGCTGGTCGCGACGGGAAAGGAAAAGATTAAAACACTGGAAAAGTCTGCAGTAGCGACAGTGAGTGGAAAAAAGGAAGCAGCATCCCATTGGAAAAAGGATATTTTAGAGGGACGTCGCTGAAATGTGCTTAGTGTCTGTATTTCGACTGTTTGAGTTATTTGTTACTTTTGCAAATTATTATTTTAGAATAATATTCCAAATTTACTTTCTATTTCGCCCTGTCCCACTTGCTTTCAATGTTGGAAATGCTAACAGGTAATGCAGCCTAACGTTTGTGTAGTTAAAATGTAGAGAAACAGCAAGCTCCGTGTAGGCTCACCTTTTCGTCGTAGTCGTTCCATTCGCCTTCGGTGAGATCAACTTCTGGAAAGTTCAAGCCATTCATGCCAATGCATTTCCAAGTGCCCTAAACTGGCATGAATAATAATTTGACAACATAGGCGAAGTGAGTGAACCCTAGGATCAAATCCCACAAATTCGAGTCCACGACATTCAACTACAAGAAATGGTTCAAACTGTCCGTTTTCAGATCCATATGGTTTAACAGGCGACGATAGCTCGAATTTTGCTGAGCTTTCTCGCTTGCCTGTGAAGTTCAGAAATCATTTGGAACTTGACAATATGCACAACTTACAGAGTCCACAACGCCATACAAAGTGAGCAGTGCTCCCTTTACCACCAGAAACTTCGCGTTCTTCCTATACAGAAGTGCAAGCTCATAGCGTGCTTTGTGGTTATAAAGGAGACACTCATACAACTCGATTTAGAGAGACAAATTTGGGGTGAACTTCATGACAGCTGTTGCATTTCACCTGTCATTACGATGTAAATTGACGGTTGATCATGCAAAGACAATTCAAACTTGGAAGAAATATTCAAAGTCACTTGATGCAGGTTGGAGAGCTGTGGCGTTCTCAAGATCTGCTTTGATTGAGAGTTGAAGTCGCTTCATTGAAGAAACAAAATTAGCTTCCGTGAGTACCCACAATGAAGTTCCACCCACAACCATCGATGATTTAATGTGCTCGAGTGGCAATCGGATTGAGCGCAACCGTGACTAAGCACAGCAGAGAGCATTGTTTTGGTTTGCTTGTTATGAACTGACTCTAATTGTTAATATTACTTGCAAATTATTGTTGCGACCTTCTGGCACAAATGACTTTGCCGCTTTCGCGTTTGTTCGGCCACCTACGACTATCAAGCGCGTGCAATTCATATACAAGGTCATTTTCGTCATCGTCATCTGTTTTGGCGCGTCAGTCAAAATCCAAACTTGATGAAGATTTCACTGCAGAAGATGTCGAAGTCATGGCGATCGACGAGGGCTCAGATGTCGAGGACTCCCCTTCGGGAGGTCATTTTATATTAAACGAACATAGAGAGACTTTACATTACCTGCGTCTTATTGAACTTGAACTCCCCAAGCTTGTTGGTACGTTGCGTCATACTACATGAACGCGCAGTAAAATGACAATGTTGAAGCTTTTCGGAAACCCTTTGTCCCACCAACAAATCGGCCACTTGCTACTCGATCTATAAGATATGCCGGCGAGGAGCATCCTGCCGCCAAAAAGCGGGTTGTTGTTGCAAATGTCGATGCTCTTCCTTTGAAGGGCGAGGATGCGATCCACAAATTCAAGCTTTTGGCAGGGGCTAGGTGGACACCGAATCCCCCTGCAGACGCAGGCGTTAGTGATCTTAAGGATTGGGGACACGGCTTTATTAAAATATCATGTGAAGATTTCCCCAGGCCTGCCATGAATTTAAAATGGGCAAGTGATACGCTTGACAAATTGATCGCTGAAGCCAATGTATGTTCTTTAACATTTTTGAACGTGTTTAAAATTTAATCGCAACTTGCAGAATTCCAAGTCTGACTTTAAAGACGTTCCGATTGACCTCCGACATATATATGCCAAAGCACGGAAGGCAAAACAAGGCGATCATCTACGAAATAGGATATTGAAGCGTCCATCCTTGTTGGACTTTCCAAAAGAATGGTTGCCCGCTGAAAATTAGTTCGCGGGTCAAAAAAGCACACTTTCTGGCGCTTTGTCTGTTGCATAAAATGGCAAAATATCTCTTTGCGCTGATGAAGCCACTTCAGGAAACGACAAGGCTTGCCATAATGGGTTTATTAGGAACAAGATAAGCTGGAAATTATGTATGCGTTGATTAAGCGTCCCGGTCAAATGATTAATAATTCCTGTCTCTATTGTGGCATAAAATTGGCTGACGCTTTGCTAGTGGCAATCTTGATGCGATATAAAGGTCGTCAATCACCTAGTCTAGTAGTGCTAGCTATTTCCCTTTTCCCAACCTATGCAGACTAAATTGTCTGCAGAATCGGCTAACGCAAGGACAGCTCTCATGATAACGTATTTAAAAGAACGTAACTTGTTAGGAGGTGAAGGCCGATATCATCCTCTTCCCTCGAGGAAATCAGACCCTCGTTTCGAAGGCGGCGAACTCAGCACTCGTGAGATCGGTCGTGGCGCGTTTCTGTACGACGAGACATTAATTCGAGCAGTTGACAATAGGGTGATCAGAAGTCCAATGCACAAACCTAAAATATTCCAGACAACCGAAGGGAAAACCATTTATTCCTCAAATTTTATCGCCCCACGTCCGTCGCAGACTTTAGCCCGCGAAATTACTCAGGAACGAGATCATCAGGGAAGTCTGAAGCATTTAGGGGAAGACCATATCGACCTTGCCAAATTGGAAGCTACGCTGTGGCCAGATGTTGCATTTCCGACAGCTTCTGAGTATGGAGGGTATCCATACATGGACGAATTTCTAGCATTTGGATCAGGCGATGCTTGTCAATTTGACCATTTATATGATGTTTGTTTTACCAATACCTAGTTTACATAAAAATTTGTGATTAGCTCCGTTTAATAGGAGACCAACTACAATATTATTGCACAGTGCACACCATATCATTCAAAAATACACAACTTCAACGTTGTATACGCGCTTGAAGGGCATGTTAGATCATTTAAAAAGGGGGCTATTGGCTGCAATGTACTCATCCCTCAGATGAAGACGCGCAAAAGTTCATTTCAATGGGTATCTTACATATTACCAGTTTCCAGAGGCTTTTAGTGATGGAGTTTGATTTTAGTCGCTGCTTTTGCCCAAACCTAAATTGGAATTCAACAATGCCACCGAGAACAAACAGGTGCAACGTTCCCCGACTTCTTTCCCTCCCTTCGCTGTTGTCAACCCAAAAGTAATTTTTACTTCGACCCTCTCCTTTTCTCCACTTCGTCCCTTTTACCTTGGGCTCTTTCTTTAGATGTCTGATTCTTACGCTTCCTCACGCAATGGCGACATTGCTTCTAATGGCATTCCCAATGGCTCCAGTCCATCACCTCTCCCAGGTGGACACACACCCGCCGTTTCGAATGTTATTCGCAAAAAATTAATGGGCTACGTGGGTTTTGCGAACCTTCCTAACCAGGTTCACAGGAAAAGCGTCAGGAAGGGCTTCCAATTCACTGCTATGGTCGTTGGTGCGTTGGCAATTTCTCACAACAATGATATTGAAAAAATTTGACTATTCTCGTGTAGGTGAATCTGGGCTTGGGAAGTCGACATTGATCAACACACTGTTCAATACTACTCTCTACCCGCCCAAAGAGCCGTTGCCTCCGGCAGCAGAGCGACCCAAGACCGTAGCCATTGAGAGTATCGGCGCCGGTATGTTTACACTATATAACGTCTGAATCTTGGAAACTCATCCTCAACGTAGACATTGAGGAAAATGGCGTGCGCCTTCATTTGACTGTTGTTGATACCCCAGGTTTCGGTGACTTTGTCAACAATGATGACAGGTGGCAATTTTAACCATTTTTATGTAATTACATTTGCTGATTGCATCGGCCAGCTGGAAGCCAATTGTAGAGAACATTGAATCTCGGTTTGACTCCTATCTAGAGCAGGAAAATCGTGTGAACAGGACGAAAGTTGTTGACAATCGAGTGCATGCCTGCCTTTATTTCATCCAGCCCACCGGTCACTCGTAAGTTTTGGAAATTAACTGCATTTAATATTATTTATGTCATTTATTGTATAGTTTGAAGCAACTTGACATCGAATTTATGCGCAGACTGCACACAAAAGTCAACTTGATTCCCGTTATTGCCAAGGCTGATACCTTGACAGATGAAGAAATTACAGAATTCAAGGAACGCGTAAGTTGTCTTGTTATATTGGGTTTTGGCCTAATTCTGACCAATGCGTTTTAGATTTTATCCGACATTGCGCACCACAAGATTCACATTTTTCAAGCACCTACTTATGATAACGAAGACGAGGAAACTATTGCTGAAGCAGAAGAGATTGCAAGCAAGATTCCCTTTGCTGTTGTTGGATCGGACAAGATTGTGAACACTCCAGATGGCCGGAAAGTGCGGGGTCGTGCCTACCCTTGGGGTGTTGTCGAGGTCGACAATGAGGATCACTGCGATTTTGTCAAGCTTCGACAGATGCTTGTCCGCACTTATATGGAAGAATTGAGGGAATATACCAACGATGTCCTTTATGAGAACTGGCGGACAGAGAAGCTTCTGAGTATGGGCGTCGCACAAGATTCCACCGTTTTCAAGGAGATAAAGTACTTGACTTCCATTTCTCTTGTATTGGTACACTTCTGACATGATTTCCGTAGTCCTGCTGCAAGATTACAGGAAGAGCGCATTTTGCACGAAGCCAAACTTGCTAAGATGGAGGCTGAGATGAAGATGGTCTTCCAACAGAAGGTTCAAGAAAAGGAGGCTAAGCTTAAGCAGTCTGAGGAGGAATTATATGCTCGCCACAAGGAGATGAAGGATGCTTTGGAGAAACAACGTTCAGATCTCGAAGCCAAGAAAGGGAAAATTGAAAGTGGGCGACCGTTGACGCCAGAAAAGGCTTCCGTACGTTTTCATATTTGATCGTATCGCATGTCCGCACTGAAACTTTTGTTATCTCCAGACTGGCAGGAAGAAGGGCTTTCTTCGTACTTGAACTACGTGAAGGTAAATGAGATATGCCCTAGGGCTCTTCCTTTGCTCCTTGGATCTTTTTTAATGTCGACGCACTTGTGTCTCATACCTCCACTTTAGTGATTTCACCTTGTACACCACTTGAATATCTTACCGCGCAGTTTTACTCACTCATTATCTTGGTTCTTGCGAACATTCCTCAGCCACACTCTTTTCCTCGGATATCCCTACTGCTCTTCATATTTAGTACGATTATCAATGACTGTTCTTCTTTATACGGAGTTATTCCAGGTCTTCAGCGACTAATGGATCCCAATATACCTTGGTTCTGCAATTGCAGACGTTGACTTAACTATGATGACTAAGCAGGTGGAGATTGTAAATGTAATCGGCTGAACACAATAAGTAACAATCCTCTTCACTCATTCACAACCATCAAGACCTAAACGCCAATATGGCTGATATTCAAGCTCTTTTATCTGCCCTCGACGTATTTGGCCGTGCACCAGACAAAGCATCGCTTGGTAGAGCGAATTCCTGGCTCCAGGATTTCCAGCATTCTGTAAATTGTCTTTCGCCTGTGGCCAGTCTCGCAACCAACTCCTCTGACTGAGTCAATCCGCTCCTTGTCCTAGCCTGAGGCGTGGGCAACCTGCAATGTCCTCCTCCAATCATCCGATGCACCAATTGCAGCCAAAATATTTGCCGCACAGACCTTTAGAGCAAAAGTCAGTCTTAATGTTGTCTTATTCAATTAACTGTTAGATTACTGCGCTTCTGCCGTAGATTACCTACGATCTAAATCAAGTTGAACCTGCAAACCTGATGTCTCTTCGAGACACTCTCCTCACGACGTTGCAGATATATCACACAGGGCCCCGAACGATTATTGTGCAGTTATGTCTTGCCATATCTGGACTTGCACTCCAGCTACCAGGTTGGAATAATGCTGTTGACACAATGATTGATACTTTTGGGAGGAATCCAGTGACTGTTCCTACTTTATTACAGTTTTTAACCGTACTTCCTGAAGAACTCAATACCAACAGCAAAATCCCGGTCACAGTGCGTGAATGAAGTGTTTTTGTTTCATATTGATCTCGATAGGACTTTTGTTCAGGATGAAGAGTTTCGGGAGAGGACTGTGAAGCTCTTAACTAACAATGCAAAGAAAGTCTTAGATTTGCTGTCGATGTACATTCAAGCAACCGGTGCGTTTTTGAGGACTTCTTGAATTTATGGTCTTGTTCAATGTTCGTTGCCAGGTGTCACTCATGATGTTCAGGCACAAGTCTTTGGCTGTCTGCGCAGCTGGTTAATTGCTGGTGAAGTTAGTGCAACTGACCTTGCAACTACATCTCTCTTCCCGTTTGCCTTTGAAGCTCTGGCTTCGGATGAACTTTTCGATGCTGCCGTCGATGTTATTTGCGAGCTGATTCACGAGACCCAAGAAATTGACGAGAATATGCCTGTTATTCAACTTATCGTCCCAAGGGTTATCGCATTAAAGCCACAGTTACGGGAGCAGCATGAAGACTCCGAGAAAATCAGAGGCTATGCACGAATCTTTGCTGAAGCTGGTGAAACATACCGCATTCTGCTCTTGCAACATACGGAAACGTTCTTCCCTATCGTTGAAGCCATTGGCGAATGTTCTGCCTATTCAGATCTCGATATAGTCCCAATTACCTTTCAATTCTGGATGCGTCTTGCTCAGAATATCGGGAAGAAGTCATCCGTTTCTCCGCTATTCTTGGAGGCTTATAGTTCCCTCATGGCAGTCATCATCAACCACCTTCATTTTCCCCCCGACGCTAGCCCGTTGACAGGTCAGGAGGCAGATAATTTTCGTTCCTTCCGGCACGTTATGGGGAACACCCTGAAAGATTGTTGTTTCGTTTTGCGCACAGACACTTGTTTGCTCGCAGCATATCAGATGATAACGGCTGCGCTCGCACGGGGCTCAGATGTTTCTTGGCAAGAAATCGAGGCCCCTTTATTCGCTTTGCGTTCTATGGGTGCAGAAATTGATCCTCATGATGAAAACGCCGTCTCAAAAATCATGGACATAATTCCTTCGCTCCCATTACACCCACGGGTTCGTTACGCTGCACTTCTTGTCATTTCTCGTTACAGCGAATGGATCAATCTACACCCAAATTACATCCCGTTTCAGTTACAATATATCTCTGCCGGATTTCAGGATTCAGACACGGAAGTTTGTGCTGCTGCGGGTCAAGCTTTGAAATATTTGTGCCAGGACTGTAAACAGGTATAGCCCTGTTTTTTTGTCAGCTCTCAGTATTAATAAACACCTCCAATATAGCATTTGGTCAACTTTTTGCCAACCCTCCATACCTTTCTGGGTACAACGGGCCCGAAACTTCTGCAAGAGGATAGACATCAAGTGTATGAAGCCATTGCACATGTTATCTCGGCTATGCCCATGGACCGAGCGGCCGAGTCTCTTCGCTCCTTCTCCCTCGATATCCTTGCTCAGGTTCATCAAGTGACAACCCAAACGTCTACCACCAAGCCAGAACTCGAGGAGGTTGGCAGTGTGTATCTTTCATTTATTATGCCTAATCATTCACTGAGCTCTAATATTTCTTCAATAGATGGTCTTGAGAACCTTGAGGTTATGCTGCACATAATACATAGCTTTGGGGACGAGCTTCCAGCTGCTTGTCAGAATAGTTGCCAAGAAGCATGGGCAATCTTTGACAGCTTCCTCAATAAGTATGCGACTAATTTCGGTCTTGCAGAACGTGCTACGCGAGTAATTCGACACGGTATCACTTTTTTTGGAAATGCTACTCTTCCTGTTGCTTCATCTGTGATTGCGAGGATGTCGCTTGCATTTGAATTGACAGGATTCCCAAGTTTCCTTTGGATTGCTGGAAAAATTATCAATAGATTTGGAGGAGAGGCGGATCGGAGTCTACAAGTGGCTATTCAAGACATATATGAAAGATCTACAAACAAAGTTGCCTCTCTTCTTCAATCAAAATCTCCTGGCGAAATTCCCGATGGTGGGTATGTCTGTCAATTTAGAACACCGTCTAAATTTCCTTTCTATATTTAGTGTTGGAAGACTATATTCAAATGCTCCTTCAATTGATCGCTGTTTCTCCCGACCTCCTGTTCATATCATCTTCTTTCCCATTGGCATTTCGCGCGTCCATGGCTGGTCTTACAGTTGTTCACACTGAGATCCTGTTTGCAACTTTGACTCTTTTCCGCGATATATTTACGCACGACAGCCTCGTCCTCACTGAAGGTGCTCCTCAACCCCCAAACTTCCAGATCTACGCCGGGGGTATTCGCGACGTATTCGACAAGGAAGGATTTGCCTTTGTCGGATATATCCTCAACGGTCTGGCTGGTGACTTCCCAGAGGATTCTATATCTTACGTGGTCTCCATTTTCCGCGTGATTGCCTACACCTGGCCATCTCAGTTATTGGCTTGGTTGCCTTCTCTCTTAGAACAATTACCCACGGCCGCTGCGCCTGTTCAAGCTAAGACGCAGTTCCTAGGAGAAGTTACCAGGTGTGTCTCGAAATTCTATCATAAACATAGTTGCTAAAGTTGAAGGTAGGGCAATCAAGGAGTCTCAAATTGACAAAGTGAAATATGCTATTCTCGCTTTACACCGAGCGTCAAGGAAAGCACGAGACCGACGTGGGCTCTAGAAAGAATATGATGAACGAAATAGTAATATTGTCTTGAGTACTATAGGGACAACGCAATTTTTTGCTAGAACCCTCAATTATGATACTGTGATGGGACATTGAGTGATGAAGATACCTGTGAAACAAACAAGCACAAACTATAAGAATTGTACTCCGACTGACAACGTCAAAGATCCTATAACGGTCGTAAGGAAAGGATGTATCGCCTTGCAAGAAACTCTCTGTTGCAAGCTTGTATGTGGAATATTCTTGTTTATATTAACCTGACGTGACTCTTGGGCTTACAGCTGGACGCAGGACGTTCTCGAATTCTGCTTCTCGCAAAAGTTATGCAGACACTATTCAAAATTTGCTTATACACAAAGATACCAGAGTCCTGTGTCAGGGCCTGACGGGAAAGACAGTTAGTTAATATTCATTTAATGTAAAGCGCTCTCTTCAGTTACTTCTTATAGGGAACATTTCACGTCACAGAAGCGTTGGCATATGGTACGAACATGGTTGGAGGTGTTTCTCCAAAGAAAGCTGGCCAAAATTATCTTGGTCTGCCTGTTTTCGCTACTGTCGCTGAAGTTAGTCATTTGTCAATATTTCCTTGCCTTGGCTTACCCCACCCGTTACACAGGCGGTGCGACACACGAAACCTGACGCATCCATTCTTTATGTTCCGCCACCCTCTGCAGCTGATGCTATAATTGAAGCTATTGAGAATGAGATTGGTCTCATTGTGTGTGTGACTGAAGGTATTCCTCAAGCTGACGAAATTAGAGTGCGTGTTTATTTTTTACTTTGTGACTTGATGCTTCACACCTGCTCTATTAGGTTATGAACGCCCTCAAGAATCAATCTCGCTCGCGTCTAGTTGGTCCCAATTGCCCTGGAAGCAAGTAACTTACACTGTAATTAAACTCAACTTACTAATTTCCTGATACTCTCTAGTTATTAACCCCCTCGGGTGTAAAATGGGCATTCAACCTGGCCATATTCACAGGCCTGGAAAGATTGGTATGCTTCTTCTATTGCTATTACAAGTATAGTTTTAATTCTTGATTTGGTAGGTATTGTCTCTAGATCCGGGACATTGACGTACGAAGCAGTCGCTCAGACCACAGATGTAGGACTTGGCCAGTCGTTGTGTGTCGGTATTGGAGGAGACCCTTTCCCTGGCACGCAACATGTCGATGTGATCAAAGTCTTCCTTGATGATCCCAACACTGAAGGTACAAGACTTTAGTCAACAAATGAACCCGAGTATTTATGCCCAGATTAGGTATCGTGATTATTGGAGAGATAGGCGGATCAATGGAGGAAGAAGCTGCCGAGTATCTCGAAAAATACAATAAGACAAGGAGTAAACCGAAGCCGGTGGTTGGTTTCATCGCTGGGCGTACAGCACCTCCTGGGCGTCGGATGGGACATGCTGGTGCCATTATCTCTGGAGGGAAAGGTAGGAACACTTCACAGAATTTACACGTCGTTACTTAATATCAGTCAAGGTGCCGCGTCAGACAAAGTATCTGCCTTAGAGCGAGCAGGCGTTATCGTAACTGACAGCCCAGCTAAAATTGGTGCAGAAATGCTTAAGGTATGTTACTAATCACCTTAATGTGACATATTCTCGTAGCTAACTCTGCATAATAGGCAATGAAAGCGGCTGGGTTGGTGTAACAACGTATTAGACAATTTTTATCTAGATCAATAATACTAGCTTAGCTATGCAGGCAAAGCTTACATAATGGACAGATCTCCTGAACTTGACTTCGTAAATGACCGGCTACACACCGTCGCCTAGCTTCGAATCTGCTGCTTTCTACCTCAGCAATTCGCCAGCGCTAGTAAAAGTTTCCTCAGGTGTGAAGCTTGAGGTCCTTCTTCATATGTTTCTGTATTTTGCCACCTCTAATTCATAGAGACAGTTATATGGCTTGTTCAAGTACGTTACAGTATCACAAATGCCAACGACTTCCCGGCCGTCTATATTTGACATGACGGGTCGTGCTAAGTGGGATGCCTGGAGTCTGGCTGGCAAAACTTATGCTCGACCGCAAGATGCAGAAAAGAAATATCTTGAACTTGCCAAGTCCTTGGGATGGTCTGGAATTGCGCAAGAGATAACGGTTGATCAAGAAAAAGAAAACAATGAGGAAATTCAATGGGATGTTGATGATGCACCTTCAGGTAGGGAAAGGGAGGCAGAAGGCATGGGGCTGGGCGTCAGCTCTATAGAAGCCCCTGATGACATTGAGGATTCAAGTATCCATGGGCTTTCTGTTTCCGATGATGTTCTTGGCTTAACTGCCCTCTTGGAGCAAGACCCAAATGTTGATGTGAATGAACTTGACGAATTTGTAGGTTCGAGCGGATTTCGCGCTTTATGGTCTAACCATAATAATGCAGGGGTACACTCCGCTCCATCTCGCCTGCGATCGAGGAAATATTGATATTGTCAAGATATTGTTGAAAAAGGGTGCTGACATTACAATCAAGGTGAGCCGATCGTCGGCTGTTGAAACTCATAATAAGTATTTTTCAGGACCCAGACGGGTTTTCGGCTCTGGAACTCGCTCATGTTGCAGGTCATACCGAGGTTGAATCTGTTTTTCGACTAGTGCATCAAGTATAAATGAATTTTCGCTGTGTAATTTTGTCAAGGAGGACATTGCGCGCCTTCATACATTCCGATTTTGCGACGCAAAAACCTCTTTATTTATGTAAATTTGCGTTCAGTAGCGTCACAAGGGAGTAGTCTGTTGAAGTGGGGGTGGTGCAGACGTTTATATAGTAACACCCTTGGTAGGCAAATGGATTAAATAACCTTCGAATGATATTTGGAATCGGGTCTTAGAATGCCTCCCTACAGAGTGCCCATTAATGAAATAGACATGTGTAAAAGTGCATGATAAGACTTGCCAGTTCTAGAAGTTTAACGACTGATTTGCTTGGTTCAGCTCCAACCTGCAACCAATACCGTATCCTAGTAACACTCCATTCGATTGTTTTTGTTGTTTCACCGACTGGAAGGTGGGGGTCGTATACGCCCAATAACTCGACCGGTTTTGCATCCCGGCGCTGACGCTTGTCAATAGCAACTAGATGAAATATGCGGCGATGTCTTAGGCCATGCATGGCCAGTCGAAGTCGGATAGCCATAATGAGTTTAAGTGATAAACAATAATTGCAATTGCTGTAATTTAATTTTGGTTTCAAAATTTTTGCAAGGAAGACACGTGCCCTCAATTTTTTATAACTGTTACTTCAACTAATAACTTTATGCCATGGAAAAAAGTTAGGACTCGTAAATTGAGTACCCCTTCAGTTGCCAATTAGTGTTTATGGTAGATATGCGCGTATTTTACTACTTTCTCATCATAAACCCCGCACCACAAAAATTGCGTGAGCAATTCCTTGTTATTGCGATTCTGGCACTCAGCTTTCAGGGCCTGAGCTACCAGGTATCAACTATATCCAAAGTCATCAAAACCATCATCGGTAAACGGGCTTCATTGACTGGCGCACCATGCAAATATTATTTCCGTTCAACAGTGTCTGCGCGAGTTGAGTCTTCTTTTTGCCCTGAGGTGTCATTTCACTGGGACAATATAAGTGAACATTCACTTGACCTAAAGTAAGAAGACAGACTATTCTGTAACATCCTCTAGCACCATGTCTATATAATTTGGTGTTAGCCTAAAGAAGAGATCCTACGTTGTGGTTACTTACTGACAAAATCATCGAATCCAAGTAATGTTCCAGTGAACTCACGGTCGCTTTTCATGATTACCCATATACGCGACCCGATGCACTTATCGATTAATTCTGCCAAACGGTCTTGGGTTAGAACTGAAATCAATTGTCCAATCGATTATACCTAAAGGAAGAATCTGAGAGGCCATAAAGTGAAAGTGTGAGCTTCGTGACGGTGAACTGATAGACGCGGTTAGAGGAAATTCATTAAGTGTTTGAATATTTGGCTCAGATGCAATGCGGTTGGTAAAGTGTATATTACAAATTTATACTCGTTTTGTTATATAAAGTGAACCTAAATCGACATAGAGTGTGATGGCTACCTGATAGGGTCTTGACAGGGAGGACATGAATTCAATTGAAAATGGAAGGTAGAGGTGCTTGCAACTGCACAGAACAGTGCTAACAGTGACTACAAATAACAAAGTTATAACATCGAGATTGATAGAAAGTGCTTTCATCTACTGTCCGAAACTGAACCCACCTTGGGGGGCACTCATGTCCGAATGGAACTAAAATGAGTTAGTTGGTACCATAGGTAGGAAAAGGATTTTAAAACATACCGCGAATGCTCCGGAGGCATCAACATTGGGAGCACTAATAGCAGCATCAACATCCTCTTCATCTGGGAAGTATTTGTCCATGATATTAAATGCCTTCTTGTAGATCTCCAGATTATCGTGTTGTTGAAGATTGTGGATTGTGATCATTCCACCAGCCTCTTCGACAAATAATGCATACTGATTGACAGCACCAGGACCGGCGGCAGTCTTATCTGCTTCTCCAATCTTCAAGATGTTATCCAAGCCGTCTAATGCAACTTGAATGATCTTGTTGTCCATCATAGTAAGCAAGTCGCACAAAGGCTTGATGCAGCCTTGCGAAACTAGATATCGGATCTGCGCTGGCTCCTGAAGACCGCCCGATGTGGCGTTTGAAATGGCCCAACAAGCCTCCTTCCTGGTTTTGAAGTCAGCATGTTGAAGAATGTTGATAAGAGGTGGAATGATGTTTGCATCAATGACTGCCTGGATCTGAGGTGGGGAACCAGCAGTGACATTTGAAATAGTCCAGCAAGCTTCTTTGCGAATGCCATCCTTCGGTGAAGAGAGAAGGGAGAGAAGAGCATTTAAAGCTCCAGAAGCAATCACCACCTGTGTCTGAAGATCATCTCCAGTTACGATATTCCCCACCGAACGAAGAGCAGGCGTTTGAACAGATGTCGAATTATGCATTAGGAGGTCAACAAGGCGCCTGCATACACCTGATTCGATTACGGCCTGAATTTTGTCATTGGAACCATCCGAAAGGTAAGAAATGGCCCAGCAAGCATCGATCAGGATTTCATCATCCAAAGAATATATCAATTTGGTCAATACGGTCAAGGCAGGAGAAATCTGCCCTAAAATGTTAAATATTAATATATATCAATGCGCAAACGCTCACCAATTCCCAATCGGGTTGAGGAGATTTTCCCCTACAAAAGTTACTCAAAGTCCAGGTGGCATTTCGTAGCATACTAAGCTTGTGATTCTCACTCAGAAGAGTCAACAGTGGTCGCAAAGCACCTTGCTGAAGAACATAATCCCTGCATTGAGGACTATCACCTGCGATATTCCCCAGCGCCCAAACGGCTTGTTCACGAACATCCAGAACAGGGGAAGAAAGTAGGTTGATGAATTCTGGCACCGCTTGAGCATTGATAACAACTTGTGTATGCTCTGCAGTTCCAGATGCGATGTTGGTGAGCGCCCAGGCAGCTTCAAACTGTAGAACGTAAGTCTAGTACATGTCTCCCCAAAATATGCGATCGAAAACCTACCTGAAGCATCGAATGACCATGTTTCAGGAATTCGACAAAGCGAGGAACAACACCACAATCAATGACACGCTCAATTGGTGGATTTTTCTCTTTTGAAAGAAGTTTTCGAAATTTAGTAGTCGCGTCCAGTTGGCGTTCTGGATCATCTGAGAAAACACCTGAGATCATCTCATCGGCCAACTAAAGGTCATAGAATTAGCATCCGTAAATAAAACACAGAATTAAGAGGCAGATACCGGAGGATCCCAGGAGTTGTTTCCAACTTCATCGTCTGAGTCGGCGCCAGTCGAGGGTAAGAAATTCCTCCTCTTTGTAATGTTTTCCTCTCGCTTCTGACGTCTGATTTCCACTTGTTGTTCTTCACGCCGACGCCTGAGGTCGTCTGGCTTAAGAGCTCCTTTAGCTTTGTAGGCTATGCAAAGAAGCGCGTTAAGCAGTAAGTTACTGATTGAGGAAAAGATACCAACCATCTCTACGAGCCTTCATCGTGCGAGATTCTGTACTATCATCCATGACTGTAAGCGTATATCTATCAAGACTATAGAACAGAAGGCCTAGATGGTGAAGAAAGAAAGAATCTTTAAAACAGTTGCTTCGAGAAATTCCACACAAAGACGTGACTTTTGAGCTGACCGTGAAATCATTTGAGTGTGACTCAAATGTGACTAAGTCAGTGGCGAAATTCACTTTGTAATTAATATTGTACGCTACGCGCCATAAAAACAATTATACAAGTGCCATTTCATGCGACTGACTCATGCTGACCTCTCTGGAAACTCGCTACATGTTTCTCTTTGCTTCCTTCTCAAGTTCATCTTCCCTAGGACCGCTGACCTCGAGCCATAGCGCGGATGAGCTATAGAGTCAAGTTCAACGCGTAGGCCAAACTATCCTAATCTTAAGAGTAAACTTACCTTCTTGTGATCAGACTCAAAGTTCACGTTGTAAATTGACCAACCCCCGTGATTTAGATCTCTAGGAATACATATGTTATCCGGGATCCCACAGGAATTGCTTTACCGTTTCTTACCACAAGTTTCAACAATCAAATCAAAAAGAAGCATGTTTTCCCAATCTCTCACAATGCTGTCTTCCTTTTTGTTCAAGTGAATATATGCTTACAAAAAATACTAAATGGGTACTCTTTGACTGCCTCCATGGATTATGCTGTTATCTTACTAGTCCTCCTCGTGCTATTGACTCTGTCCGCTCACCGTCGTTGGCGTCCCCAGTTGCCCCCTGGGCCTACTGGCCTACCATTCTTAGGAAATGTCTATGATATGCCACATGAGCAGTCATGGTTATAACATTCGCTAACTGGGCACGAGAATTCGGTGATATCGTATATATTGAAATTTTTAGCAGCCCAACTATTATCTTGAACTCGGTCAAGACGGCTGCAGAGTTCTTCGAGAAAAGATCTTCTAATTATGCCGACCGTCCGAGAATGGCGAGTACTAGAATTTACATTTCAACGGAAGCTCATTTCGTTACACAGATCATGACCAATGAATTGATGGCGTGGGGTTGAGACTTTGCCCATATGAGATACTCCGAGAAGTAAAGGTATTTCGGTCAAGACTATTTCCAATTGTGATATATAACTCTTAGCAGGAGACATCGCAAGACCTTCCATAGCAATTTCCAATCCCGGAATACAAGTTTTTGAATCACACTCGACGGTGGGTTTTTATCTCAAAGCCTCTCGATTCTAACTCATGAGAATGGTTATTCAGTTATGCTGGCTCAGTAATACTGCACTTGGTATACGGGTATGATGTTAAGACGGAAAATGATCGTTACGTCGCTTTAGCTGGTGAAGCAATGAAAGGTTTGACACAGGCTGTCCATGCTGGTTCCTTTTGGGTAGAATATTTTCCATTATTAAAGCATGTACCTGGTACGTCCGTACTAGTATTTGTGGTTTCAATACGCATTTACAAATGTAAGTTAGAATGGTTCCCGGGCGCCTCTTTCAAGAGGAAAGCTAGGGTTTGGGCACAATCAGCCGTTGCTTTAAGGGACTTGCCATTCAACGAGGTTCAAGAGCTGATCGTTAGTTATTCAAACTGTATGTCTTTCCGCCACGGCTAACTTTATCTTGGCCAGAATGATGGGATAGCGGCGTCATGTTTCGTTACTGAAAACCTCGATAAGTCAAACTCGTTAGGACTTTTGTCGCCAGACCAAGAGGAAGTGATAAAAAATTGTGCTGGGATTGCTTATCTTGGTTAGTGACAGGAAACAGATTATCAATTCCCTTACTAGACCTTTCCATAGCTGGTTCAGATACCGTGAGTTCATGCACGATTTACCTGCCTCAGGCCTTCTCCTTGATTACTTACTAGACGGTATCACTATTAATGTCATGGATGCTGGCAATGGTTTTAAATCCCAAAGTACAAGCACGCGCTCAGGAAGAAATAGACTCCATAGTAGGTCATACAAGGCTTCCAAGCTTCAAAGACAGGCCGAAGCTACCTTATATTGAAGCCATGTTGTCCGAGACTTTACGATGGGCACCCATAACCCCCTTAGGTTTGTATGATTCATTCGCCCCTCTTGTATCTGACATCAGCTTAATAATTGTAAAGCGGTACCTCATCGCTCAGTCGATAAAGATGTCTATGAAGATTATTACATTCCAGCAGGTGTGTCAAGCGCATATTATATAGTTCGCCACTAACCCCTAGGTCTAGGAGCAACTGTACTTGGAAATTCTTGGTAAACCTGAAGAACACCAGTGTCCAATTATTCCCTCTAACGTGAATATATGATATGATCATAGGGCCATTCTTCACGACGAGAGCTTGTACCCAGAGCCTCTCGAGTATAAACCTGACCGCTTCCTAGCTGCTCCAGGCAAGGTACTCCCGCCTGACCCGTCATTTGCTGGTGCTTTTGGATTCGGCCGCCGGTAAGACTTTCAAATCACACCACTAAGCTTGCACCAGTATCTGTCCTGGCCGCCATGTTGCCACGAGTACCGCATGGATTGCCATTGTATCCATTTTGTGGACATTCAAAATTCGAAAACCCCTTGATGCCCTTGGAAATGAATACAATCCCCCTGTCGAATAGACTGATGGACTAGTCGTGTAAGCAATCAAATCACTCGTGGCACAACAGAGAGAATATTCAGATTCTTATAGGCACCCAAAGCCTTTTTCAATGCGCTTCGATACTCGCTCAAAGCAGAATGCTAATTTGGTGGCCGCTTTGCACGACGATATTTGAAGGTTTTTCTTGTTACAATGAACTATCTCATGCAAGCGGGCGAAGTGGCTTCCCAACTAAATATCCTGCTATATTTTCCACTGTTTCCCTCCAGAATGTCTGTTTTAAATTTCTTGAGCACAGAATATAAATAATTTGACTGGCGGCAGAGCTTACCTCGTAACTAGTGTCTGCGACGTATCCAAGATGAGGACTCAAAGTAACGTTTTTCAAAGTTCGTAAAGGATGATCCAAAGGCAATGGTTCGATATCAAAGACGTCAAGACCTGCTCCAGCTATCTTCCTTTGCTGGAGGATATCCACAAGTGCGTCCTCATCTACTAGTGGCCCGCGTGAGGTGTTAATGAAGAAGGCGGTAGGCTTGAGAAGAGCCAGATCTTCTGCGGTAACAATGTGGCGTGTGCCTTCGGATAGGACCATATGAAGAGACACGATATCGCTTTGTCGAAAAATTTCCTCTTTGGATGAAATAAATTCAACCCCGGCAGCTTCGGCTTTCTCTGGGGTGAAGTTTGGGGACCACCCAATAACTCTCATACCAAATGCTTTGGCCATCTTTGTTCATTAAATTCAGAGCTATGCAGGACCATGAATAATAAAACACCACGAACATTGGCGGTTTTTGAGCCCAAATTCCCTACGCCGATAAGCCCCAAAGTATGCCCAGATAATCCAAGAGGGATAAATGATTGCCATTGCGGATTAGCTGCCTTGACATTGGCGTCCTCAAGCGCAATATATCGCACTGTGCCCAAGATCAGAGCCCAGATGTGCTCCAAGGTAGAGTTGCCACTTTGGCCAGTACCAGAGACAATAATGCCTTTCGTCTTTGCATAGGCACTGTTTATGCCAAGGTTTCTCATCCCTGTCGTCGTAATTAAACTGATCAAAGGTCACAAAAATGATGAGATTTAATCGGTTCAATGTTCTAGCCTCGCGTACCGAAGGTTAGGCAGCCTATCCAGCAATGAGGGGGGAAACTTGGTACGCTCTCTCATAGTGCATATTATTTCATAGTCGTAGAGTTGTTTAACGAGGTAATCTTCTGATAGCAATGTCTCCCTAAAAACATCAATTTTCACTTTATCCTGAATGGATGACCAGTCGGCGAGTTTCAGGGCAACGCCCTGGTAGTCATCTAGGATGGCGACTCGAACAAGACTTGAAGACGACATGGTGGGAATGAAGAGCAATTCATAAATTCTTGCTGTTCTTGTAATAGATTTCTTGGCTGACAAATATTTTATGACGAAAATAAATTCATGATAACGCAATTAAGAGGTCTAACAAGGGTAAAACACGCCAGATATAAGAGCATTCAAGACTGTCCGATTTATGTGTCGTTGTCGAAAGGGTACTATCAGAGTATATAAAGTTAGCCATCGATAGCCACCCAAATTAAGAAATAAAAATAGAGACAAACCTCAAATGATCCTGGAGGATCGGCTTCAGGAGCATTTTCGTCTAGTGCAATGTGAGGACCCGATGGCTGGGCACCGATTGCATGACCATTCCCGCCCGGTACATTTTCTGGAGCAGCAACAGGTGGTTGTACAGCAGGTGCTTCAAACTCAATATATGACCCCTGCTCATATGGTTGTTTATCGGAGAAGATCAAGATTCCTCCGCCACTACCAAATTTCTCCAATCCTAGACCGATTCCAGCCGTTGATTTGCTCCCAGTCTTGGCAGCAGCGTTTGTTACTAATCGCACAGGTTGGTATCGACCCTCTGGAGGGAAACTGATATAAGCCAGTTGCGCGGGAGTAACGCGGGAGAAGTTGGGTCGTAGTTCAAACATAAATTCCGATCTTTTGGTCTTCCCGTGCGATGTGGATGCCTTCCCATCATCAGGCAGAATTGAAATCGATCGATTAATTGGTGACACATCGGCGTCTTTCGACGCAACTTCGTCAACCTTCATATCAACGTCACCATCCGTCTCAACCTTAACATCAACCTTTTCATCCTAAATACTAGCTTAAGGAATTTATTCAAAGCCATGATATATGACTCACCAAGTCCATCGTGTCGCCTTCAGCTGCAGCTTTTTTCTTTTCTCGAGCTTTGACTTTATTGGTCGTTGAGAGCACAGCAGTCGCAACCTTGGTGACTGTCTCTTTTTTCGGCGGTTTTGTTGACGATGGATAGGCAAACAGGCTTGCTTTGGCGTTGGATGCGTACTCAAATTTAGGAACCTGATGAGCGAATACCGTCAGTCTATTGCTCAGTCACATAGCAAAAAAAACGATCTTACTCTTAGATCTCCGTCTAATCCAATAATGCCAGTCGGTGCAAATGCCAAGCAAGCGCAGTGCGCCAGAGGGTACCAGTACCAAAATTGGCAGAACATAACCATGCCAACCACAGCACTTGTATCTGTGCTTCCCGCCCGGCTTTGCAAACTAATTGAACAGTTACGGCCACCAGCGTCAATAAAGCCCTGGCCGATAGCAGCACCAAAGCGAGCCATAGGGTCCTCATGTTTATCTATGATGACTTTGTTATATTTGGCGCGCGTGGAGGCAAGAGACGGCGATGAAGCTTCCGACTGCTCGACAAGAATCATTCCCAATGCGATGAAGGCGCCTTGACGGACAAAATCAACGCTATCCCGGGTCATAGGTTCCAAAATTTCAACAGCATCCTAAATGATAAGGACATCAGGATAGCGAAGACCACAACAAAAACAATATTTACCTCAAGACCTGTACCAGCACAAGCAATGCCCAAGGCGAGAGTTGCACCACATCGGACATGAGCATTATAACTCTCACTCAGGAGTTGAACTATTCTTGGTACTTGGCCAGGGTTCTTGAAGAGCAGGAAGGCAATAGCTGTGACAGCTGCCCGTCGCACATCGTCTGACGTGTCAGAGACAGCAATATGCAATAGTTGCCGAACAGCATCGTTGTTCGAGGTACCAGCATACGCTAAAGCCAGTGTATAAACACCCCCATACCGCAAAATAGGATCCTGGTAAATGTAAATTCACTGTATCCCGAATACAGGGGATTACACACCTTTTCTGCGAGGAGCAGCTTGATAGTTTCATCGGCTTCCTCTTGCCGACTGTAAAAAATGAACGCGATACCCATACCCAGACCACGGATGATTTTTTCATGCTGCGTTTCCCGAGCATACTGCAACATCTCACGCACAGGTTCCGAAGCAGCAGTCCCCAACATGACAAGTCCCATCGCATACCCCGACGCTTCGCCAGCAACGGCTGAATCCATGAAAAGAACATTTTTTAGATCCTCAAATGCCTCCAGGCTCTTTGAACCCATTGCAGCGACACCGAGTCCGAGGGCAGCACCGTGCTGTACGACTTCACCTTGAGCTGCTCGGAGTGTATCACGGAGGTATGAAGTGACTGAGCTGCCACAACCAGCATTGATCAAGCCCAATGCATAGAGAGCACCACCTTCAGAGTAGTTGGCTCCGGGTACGTTGCTTTCGCCGCCGCTTTGCGGAAGGTAGGGTCCGAGAATGGTCATGCCTTGTTCAAAATAGCCCTTGTGGATCACTCCGAGACCAGCCGTTGCAGAAAATTTGGACCAGTTAGAAGCTAAGCCAAGCCACTCTAGATTGTCACGCAAGAAAACATCAGACGTTGTTCCTGCATGCATGAAGGCATTTTGAAGCGTTAACGCGGTGTGGTATACTGATGATCGTGGTTCCAGAGCGTCCTACGTTGATAAATATAAGTATGACCACTGCTGATGGGGTTGAATCTACCTTAGTAGTCTTGAGAATCAGGAGGTCGGTCTGATTGTTGCGTTTTAAAAACTCGAGGTATAGTTTCACAGACTCCTTGCCAGTCAGAATTTTTCTAAGTCTGTCGTAAATTTCTGACGTTTTCTTTACTGCTTGTTAAATAGCCAATCAACTTGAATAAATTTAGAACTCACGTCATCGCCTGCAGGAAGTTCATTGTGGACAAGTTCTAAGAAGTCTTGGGCACCGCCTTCTACCAAGTCAAAAGCAAACTGGTAGGCTAGGAGCTTCTCTTTGACCACCAATGACGTCAGAAGAGGAACTGTGAGAGAAGGATCGCTCAGAGTGACGAGAATGCGTGTCAGTGCGTGAGCAAGAGATGAGGAATCTCCAATGGTAGGTTGTGGGAAGAGGGGGAACAAAAAGCGGAGGACGTGATCACGGTAGGAAAGCGAAAAGCCGGTGTCGAGAACGGCTTCCATAGCGTAAGACAGTAGTGATACGTCTTGTGTTCGAGAGTAGATTTTGGAAATTATATCTAGTCGACGGGATTCTAGTGCAATGCCAACAGCCTGGAATGTCCAAAGTTGAAGGCATGTAAAATTCTATGATTTGAAAAGTTATTTACCTGTTTGTACTCTCCATCCGAAATACAACGCGCAAAAATACCCTCGATAATAGCTGCCAGCTTGGGATCAATCTTTTCTTTGCTTCCCGACTGTTCCTCTGTTCGTGCGACGATATATCTATCAATGGCCTTGGCTAATTTGCATGTTCAGCGATTTAGTTTACATTTAAGCAAACACGACTCACAGACAATAGTCTCTACGTATTCTTCAGACCCGTACGTGCTAGCCTCCTCTTGGAACGCGTTGGCGGCACCGAGCGCAAAAGAAAGGGCTTCATCATATTCGCCGAGGAAATAATATACTTTACTGGCCAGCAACGCTGCTGCATCGCGGACAGGCTTTCTTAGTTCATCGCTCTCATACAGAGATTCACTAGACAAAAAGGATGAGATAGATGAGTGAATATATAATAAATAAATGTGCACGCACATAACAGCTACATGTTCTGAAATTTCTGCCCAAAATTGAGGAACGAGAGGAATTAGGGCTTTCAGGGCATGTTGTTTGAATAAAGGATCTGGTTCCTGCAGAAGAGCGAGGACACCAGCGGCGGAAGATTGTTGACGGACCATTGGGAGATTGAGGCGAAAGTGCAGAGGTGACGCGTCCTCCATTGCGACAAGGTACGTCGGCGCCTTGCGTTCTAAACAACAGCATACACGACACATCTCCGAATTAACCCTTGCTCAGTTCTAATTTTCCCGTTGATTTCTACAAAATGTCATTCAACGCTCTCCGTGCTGCCGTTCGTGCTGCACCCCGCGCACGCGTTCGAAATCTTGCGACAGATCAAGGCTCCGCGCTCAAATCTTACCTCGCGGAGGAGGCAGCCACTGAGGCGCATGCTAAAGGTAATACAGTCGTCCTTAGACAGCCATCCTACTTGTCGTTCTACTATCAATTTATACTTTAGAAACCACCGATTTATGGAGGAAAATTAGGTGAGCTTCCTTCTATGCATATTTGACGTTCGTTACTCAACTTTTGTTCAGCTACTATGTGTGCCTGCCTGCTAGTGCGTTTCAAAATTCACCATCACCGCGTCTTATAATAGTAAAATAATACATACACATAGTCGCTGTCTGCACCGCGTGGGTCTACAAGTTTGAAGTTGAACATGCCGCCCACATTGAACACATCAAGCACGAGAATGGTGGCGAGCTCCCTGAAACCCCTGCATATGACTACCTGAACAGAAGGAGCAAGCCTTTCCCCTGGGGTAACAACTCTCTTTTCTTCAACCCTCACGTAAGCCTTGGTTCCACAGTCTCTTCTCATCAGTTACCTCATGTTCTTTACGCGCAGAGTAACAAGAATATGGAGGAATGAGCAATAACGCTGTTGGCTAGAGAACAATAAATACATCCTCTTACAATAGAAATATATCTTATATCTTCAATTTAAGGTCGGAGAACCTACTAGTGTCCGCGAGCTGAAAACAAAGGCATTTTTCGAATGAACGACGGTCATTAAATAATTCAGTAATGGCTTTACACGAAAGTCGAAGGTGCTACAGTAGGCTATAAATAAAATAGTTCAAATGCTGATAACAGCAGTCGTAAGTTTCCATCCGTGATATACGAGTTTGGATAATGTCCAATAAAACGAGGGGGGGAATAAAAGTACGCAGATGTATGATTAGAGGGTAATAAATGCGCCAAAAAGTGCACTTGCAACAACTGTGACCAGACCCACTGCAGCATGTGAGCTGACACCGAATGGTGACATACCGATCGCAGCATTTTTTGTGTTAGCCGCACTCGTTGCAGCAGAGGCGAGGGAGCCAGCAGCAGAGGTGAGTGAACCAGCGGCAGAGGTGAGTTCTGTGAAAACACCTCCGAGGGTAGTGACAAGAGCACCACCTTCAGACCCAGCAAGGGTAATGGCCGAACCACCGACTTGTGTAATTACAGTAAATGCTTTTCCAGCATCGGCTGTAACAAAGTGCAGCAAAGTCAGAAAATGCTTGGAGAATTGATTAATGAGAGCAACCAACATTCCACTTGCGTCAGAATAGAAGCCCCGTTATTTGTGGCCTGTGAAAAGATGCTCGCAGCACCGCTGGTGATTTCAGGGCCTACACTGGCGGCAACCGAAGTGGCGTCGCCAAAGACGGATGTAGCTATTACATGTTCAGAACAAAGGTGGAGAAAACTAAAATCAGAGGCACACACCTGCACCCGCAACCTCTGAAGTAACCGAGTTGAAGATACTACCAACTACACGATGACGATGGACAGTTAGAAAAAGTACACAGGTGTAAAATATGCAAGGGGCTGACCTTGGCGTCGCTGAGCTTCAGGAGCAGCTTGAACGGAGACTGTAGAAGCAAAAAGGGCAGCGACGAAGATTTTGGCGTACATGATGGAGGGAAAGAAATGTTATTCAAAATGAAGGAGCGGCGTTACCGTATTTATGTAAACGAAAAAAGGCACAGCCATTGATATATTACATCATCGTGATTGCTACTTTGCCCAGCACTCGTCACTCTTGTTATCAATCCGATGCCACGAGCAATCATTTCTCCGTCTGTTCTAGCCTCAGATTTCGGTCAATTAACAGCAGAATGTAAGCGCATGATCAAAGGCGGTGCAGAATGGCTGCACATGGGTTCGTTTTCCCCTTCAATACCCCCAGTTCCTCCGTCTAATTAGCTCTAGATGTCATGGATGGGTGATTCTGTTCTTCATCGTCCCGACACATTTCGCTCATGAGCAATTGCAAGCCATTTCGTTCCAAACATCACCATGGGTGCACCCATTCTTACATGTGTCAAGAAAGGAGTGCCAGATATCTTCATGGACTGCCACATGATGGTGGCAGAGCCAGAGAAGGTAACCATCTTTACAACAAAGAAACGATCGCTCATGTACATAGTGGGTTGATGACATCGCTGATGCAGGAGGCGCGCTATACTGTTTCCATATCGAAGCCACATGTACGGTGCACCCTCATAGCTTTTGCTCTCAAACTCATTATTTTACGCGAAGCCGATCCTATTTCTTTAATCAGCGCTATCCACGGCCGCAGCATGAAAGCTGGCGTTGCGATATCTCCAGACACGCCATCCACCGCTATTACTGATCTTATTGCCGATGTAGCCGATATGCTTCTTGTCATGACTGTCTATCCGGGCCGCGGTGGCCAAAAATTCCTTGATCGTTGCGTACCCAAAGTTGCTGAGCTTCGTGCTCGTTTCCCTGAGATAGACATCGAAGTTGATGGCGGCGTGGGTCCAAAAACGATTGGCGTGTGCGCTGATGCTGGTACGTTTGCTAAAATATTTCAATAATTCGCCTTAAAACCATTAAATTCGCACGCAGGCAGCAATGTTATAGTGGCTGGCACCGCCATATTTGGATCTTCAAATCCTGAAGAGGTTATCGCCGCCCTCAAAGCAACCGTTAACTCTGCGCAGGCTAAGCTGACTAAGTAAGATTGAGGCTATGACAGAAGAATATTAAAATGTGCCTACGCTAGCACTTATATACATGGGCGTAATATCCCCTTCAACCGACCGTTCTTTGGCCAAACCGAGAATCCTTTGAATAATCCATGGAAATATATTCTATCCAAAACGCTGTTATTATGGGTATAGGTATTACCGTACTGACCAATTGCCTACACATTAACAACGCCTAGCGTAATTAAAGCCGGCGCCTGTTATATTAGTTTCATAAACAAATTCGTAAGCCTTGAGAAGATCGGCATTCACTGGCGATCTAAAACGTCAAGAGGTCCACAGCTCTCGTCGCACATCAATGGTACGAAGACTGTTAAGCGTTCCTGTCGTTCTCCGGGCCCCAAGTCCAAGACTGTTCCATCGACCCTACCACCGCAACCATTCGCCATACATATTCGGGCGCTCCTCGCGTATATAGGCCTCAAATGTGCGTTTAATCACTGTTGCCCAATCCAGGTCATCTTTATCGTCGTCCACAGTCTCTTGGTCTTCGTCCACTCTTCGTGTCTCATCTTCATTTTCGATTTCTTTTATTTTGCTTGTTGAGTCGACCCTAGCAACGGGGATGCCTGAACCTGTCGTGGGAGCTGCTGGCGTCAGCGCGTTCTCCCGAAGAGCCCGACGCGCCTGCCGCTCCCCTGCAATGAATCGTGGACCTAAATCAGGCCAATTCCGTGCGGGATCAAAAGGCTTCCACCTAAATAAAACATAAAATTGAGAATGCACCATTGGAACCTCGAAGTAAGGTACCCACCATCCGTTATGGAAATGATATGAGAAAGCACCCTTGAAAAACGCGTCGAAGCCAAGCGATTGAGGTGCTGCGGTGTCAGTCGGTGGCAGTTCGAAGAATTGATCGAAACTGCGCAGCAGACGGTGAGTAACATTATGGCCAAGACCTTGGCTACAATTACACACCTTGTAAAAAATGGCTGTGCTGGCCGTGACCGTTGGAAATCTTCAACATTGAGCCAAGCGGAGTCAAACAAAGCGTCAGGCAGACGCAGCAACAATCCTTCAAGATACGCATCCTTTGTATACCGCGACACCGTCATTGGGTGGAAATCCAAATCATTTTTCAGCGCCGTGCGGAACAGGAACTTGCCTAGAGCTGAGTTTTTGTTCATCCGCAGGACGGCCGTGTTATATTTCTCGAGGCGGGACCAGCGATACGCAAACGCGCCTTTCCAGCCCCATAACTCCTCCCAGTCGCGTAAAAAGATGGTATCCGCGTCAAGGTAGATCCCGCCAAATCGGTGCACCAGGATGAAACGCGCCATATCGGAGAGAATGACAGAGAGCCGATCGTACGTGGACGACGACTTGGAACCAGTACGATTAGCAAGGTCGTCTTCACCGCCTTTACCTGTCCCAGATGCCGTCTCCTTAGGCGATGTACCAGGCGTCTGACTGCCTTCTGCCTTCTTTGATGTAACGGTGTATGAATACCCACCGGAATTAAAGATATTCTTCGACCGCCATTCATCTTTCAGCTCAGGGACACCATCCAGCTGCTCTGTTGTGTTCCACATTTTAAACTGCACTATGTCCTTGAAACGCGGATGTAGGAAAGGAGACGCCCACGGATTTGCTTTCAGTTGCGCGTACATATCGTGCATGGCCGTTGGGTTGGGTACAGCCGCAGCGGGACCTGGGTTAATCCAAAGCCAAAATTGCGGGCGGCAAGCAGCCGAATTGGGGTAATCATGTAGATGAAGGCCAGTGTTCTGTGTGAATAGAAAGGACAGGATCGCAAGGTAAGGCTTGTCAGTAAACGGACCGGTCCAGAACATGTGGAAAAGACGGGGATTTTCCGGGTCGCATGAGGAGGATTGTAGGGCATATGGGGTGTATGACAGCGGGGGTGATAAGGGAATGGGAGCATCCTCTATGTCTACACTACGTCGTCTTGGAAGGCCATTGTCGGGATCACCACCATCATCTGTTGAAGATAATTTGCCTGGTGGGTATACAAGCTCTGCCTCGGTATCATCATCATCAGGGGTCGTATTAGTAGAATTTGCCGCCTCCTCCACGTAGATATATTTCCAATTATTCATGTTTCCTCGCCGTACCCTGTTCCC
The DNA here is from genome assembly GCA_036936965.1 of Cystoderma amianthinum. Classification (NCBI taxonomy): domain Eukaryota; kingdom Fungi; phylum Basidiomycota; class Agaricomycetes; order Agaricales; family Squamanitaceae; genus Cystoderma; species Cystoderma amianthinum. The sequence goes on from JASFDA010000007.1 coordinate 95,338, forward strand.
ATTATCCAATCCTGCTCCTACTTTGAGGACTTCTAGACAATCCCGGACAAACTAAAAGATTTTAGTGAAATGGATTACATTGACAACCAAATGATAAACCTTTTTTTCGGAGAAATCACAATGCTCCATAATGATATCAAGATCAGCAATACTGCCAGGCACGGGTCGTGGAGGATAAGCCACATCTGGGGGAAGGCTCTGAATATCTAGATATATTCTTTTTGACCCAGTGCCACGAGAAGTCGTTGCGTAAGGACCCGGTGGTCGCCTAAAGCGGGAAGGAACCATTGCGCGACGGGGAGGAATGGCAGGATTTGCAGGAGAGGTTTTTAGTCGGATCTGTTCGGGAACTTTGAGGGAGAAAACAAAACATCATCAGACAAGAACCTCCCGCATGCTGTAGCCAGTACTCACTTTCTTTCCGACTAGGATAATGACCACTAGCAACCTCCCATTGCCAGATTCGCTGCAAATCCTCGCGTTTATACACAAGGGTGGGCATTTCGCCTTTAAACGGCGTCGGCCACTGCTTTGCATTGCCCCCAAACCTCTTTGCCAGCGCGAATGTTGTGAAGAGGAAGGCTAGAAAGATGAGTGCAAGGACGATTGAGCCTCTTTTACGGCCGAAACGCGTAACGCTGTACTGATGAATGCGACGCGGGTTGAGTAGGAAGATGCGCAGACGACGCGACGGGACGAATGGGAGAGGGAGAGAGACGTGGATCCACCAAGGAGTATTGATGTGGCGTCGAGCATACTTTTCAGCGACGGCGGAGGAGGAGGAGGACTTTGAGAAAGAATAGACGGGGAGAGCATTTGT
>JASFDA010000008.1:0-18671 GCA_036936965.1 Cystoderma amianthinum
AAGCTAAACCTTACCCCCGTAACTGTAGGACGACGATGGGTTCATTCTTTACGAGAGCCGGGCGATTGCGCGTTACATTTCCGAAAAGTACGCTAGCCAAGGACCGGCTTTGATCCCTACCGACCTCAAAGCCAAGGCTATTTTTGAACAAGCCGCATCGGTCGAGATCAGCCACTTCGATCCGTACGCGTCTAATGCAGTCGCAGAGATGCTTTTCAAGCCGTACGTCCGTCCAATATTATTTATGTCTGCCGTGTATGTAATAATTAAACCCCACCTGTTAGGATGCGCGGGTTGAAACCTGACCAAGCGGTTTTCGACGAGCTGATTTCACAACTAGAGAAACGATTAGCGGTGTACGACTCTATCCTGGGTACCCAGAAGTACATCGCTGGTAATGTACGTGTGCCGATTCCATGTTCGAGTCCAACCTCGCGTTTTACAATGTAATTTCACAGGACCTCACACTGATTGACATTTTCCATATCCCGTACGGTACGACGCTCGGTCCGGCAGGGAGTGATGTCATGACCAAGTTCCCGAACGTTTCTAGGTGGGTAAAAATTTACGTTTTGAACCTGTTCTTCAAGTCCGCGCTGGCTGGCTAATTATGATTATTTTTTCTTACCCGGATATATAGGTGGTTCAAGGACATCAGTTCGAGGAAATCGTGGGTCGCACATCGTAGTAATGGCATCAGCAGTATGGAGACGTACTCGACTGGTCCTGCCAGTGCTAATTAGCGGTGGTAGTGGAGGCGTTATGACATACACCTGAGCGCACGGTAGTACAGGTACAAAAACAAAAGCAGCTCCTGTAGCAACAAATTCAATGTTGACGATGAATATTAATATTTTCCGAAGCTTGACAATCATGATTAAAACCACGGGAATCAAATATCAATCGCACATGTCATGATTGTTCTTCTTTTTCCTTACCCGGATCTATGGGTGGTTCAAGGACATCAGTTCGAGGAAATCTTGGGTCGTACATCAAGATGGCATCACTAGTGTGGAGACGTACTCGACTGGTCCTGTCAGTGTCAATTAGTGGTGAGAGTAGAAGCGTCAGGTATGATATCATGATATGCACTAGAGAGCGCACAGTAGTACCGGTACACAACTGGTACAGACAAAAGCTGCTGCGGCAATAAATTGAATGTTCAAGTTATCAACGGATACTTGCCGAATGATTTAGAACCCACACGCGCGAATCAGCCATCAATTGCTAATAAACCCATTCACTGATTGACTCCTAAGAGTCTCAAGTATATTTAAAAAGAACAATAAGCTAGTTAACCCCTATTTCTTGATACAGGGGTAACTTTAGTCCTGCTTGAACAATACCAGGTACATACACAAACAGATGAAGAATATTGCAAACAGAAAAAGAATATCGCAAACAGAAAAAGAATATCGCAAACAGAAAAAGAATATCACAAACAGAGATAAAGAATATCACAAACAGATAAAGAATATGCCAAGAAACGCATTTATTTATTTATTTCTTCCTTCCTATATGTAAGTATGTATGTACAGATATCTGCGAACCGGGAAAAAGAAAGAGACAGAAAACAAAAGAAAAGACTGTAAATCATAATAGTTTGTTTGTACCTGTTCAGGAGAGTAAGTGAGAAAGAGGGGGGGGAGAAAAGGAGGCGAGGAGCGGCTAGCGATACGTATATATCATCAATCAATAATCGATACAAGGGGTCAAGTCAAGGTCAAGGCCAACCAATAAAGAAAACACGTAGTCAAGGTCAAGGTCAAGGCCAACCAATAAAGAAAACAGCGAGTCAAGGTCAAGGTCAAGGTCAACCAATAAAGAAAACACGTAGTCAAAGGGCAAGGGCAAGGTCAATAAACAAAAGAAAAAAGAAAAAAGGAGATATATATATATATATAGCGATACAACGGTTCGTTTATGTGATATTGGATTGGATTGATGAATGGTGGACTGAAAGATGAACGGTGGACTGAAAGATGAACGGTGGATTGAAAGATGAACGGTGGACTGAAAGATGAACAAAAGAGATGATGGGAACAGAGATAGACAGAGGTGGAATGTAATGGGTTGGAGTGGTGCGAGAAGACCTGGGGTGGAGTGGTGCGAGAAGACCTGGGGGTGGTGCGAGAAGACCTGGGGGTGGTACGAGAAGACCTGGGGGTGGTACGAGAAGACCTGGGGGTGGTACGAGAAGACCTGGGGGTGGTGCGAGAAAGACCTGGGGATGAAGATTGAGTGATAACCGGATGGGCAGTTCGGGATGGGCTCGACGGAACGGATGAGCAGGAGAAAAGGACGGAACGGATGAGCAGGAGAAAAGGACGGAACGGATGAGCAGAAGAAAAAGGACGGAACGGATGAGCAGAAGAAAAAGGACGAGAGAAATAATAAAAATAAAATTTTCAAAAAGAAACACCAAAACTCGGACCAGCGAATTGAGTGAGTACGACGTTGAACATGAAGGAATAGGAGTACGAACATGAAGGAATAGGAGTACGAACATGAAGGAATAGGAGTACGAACATGAAGGAATAGGAGTACCAACATGAATGAATAGGAGTATAGAAAAATAGGAAAAAACATAAGTAAAAAACAAAAACAAAAACGAGAAGGGGTACATGAAAAAGATAACATAACAACGACAACATTTTAACAATTTTTTTTGTTCTTTTTCTCTTTTTTTTTGGTTGGAAAGAAATGTTCACAAGAACAAGTAGGATGGCAGGGGAGAGGATAGGATGGCAGGGGAGAGGAAGGAAAGCAAGGAAAGGATAAATAACAAAAAAAGAAAGGAAAAAAAGTGTCCCAAGCGTCCTGCGCATACGACAAACCGGGGCCATCGTGGATTGATTCGTGGTGGGTTCAGGAATCGTCGACTCGTGGCGGATTCAGGAATCGTGGTTGTGATTCAGAACTCGTGGTTGTGATTCATGGTAGTGATGGTCATGGTCGTAGTGGTCGTAGTGGTCGTCGAAATAGTCGTTATCAAGATCCCCCATCGCCATCCCTTCGTTCCGTGTATCAATCACCATCGAGTACCGAGCACCGTGCATCAAATCACGATCGTAAAACCCCAAGTACCCGCGTTCGGTCCGCGTCCGCGTCCAAATCCAAATCCAAATCTGTGTTCGTGTGCGCGTCCCAATCCGTGTTCGTGTGCGCGTCCCAGTCCGTGTCCAAATCCAAATTCGTGTCCGCGTCCGTGCTCGTGTCCAAATTCGTGTCCCAGTCCAAATCTGTAACCCCAAGAAACCCGTCCAAATCTGTAACGCCAGGAAACCCGTCCCAGCGCATAACACCAATCCCACTACAAAGCAACACCAACCCCAATCCCAGCCCCGACGCCCCACCCTTCCTCGACTTTAGTCCTCATCCCGTATCCGCCTGTATATCCACCACCGCTAGCACCATGTCCACCATGTCCACCTCCACTACCTCCACTTAAACCACTACCACTTAAACCACCTCCACTTAGTCCTCCTCCACCATGCCCTCCACCTAAACCACCACTACCACCATGACTACCATGACTACCATGACCAGCAGCGTGACCGAGGTACTCACGCGCCCCCGCGCCCATACCAGGGCCTGTATGTTGTTGTTGTTGTTGTTGGGCGTAGGAGTTGTACCCCTGCTGCTGGTCGTACTGTTGTTGTTGTTGTCCTTGTTGGTCGTACCCCTGCTGTTGGTCATACCCTCCTTGTCCTTGTTGGTCATACCCTCCTTGTCCTTGTTGGTCGTACCCCTGCTGTTGGTCATACTCGAACTTCCCCACACCACCACCACCACGCCCGGAACTCACGCTCCTAGACGAAGGCGGAGTCTGCGAGAGCGAGGCGTGGGCCTGTGAAGGCGTCAGGTGGGTCTGCGACGTAGGAGGGGAGGTGCTCCCTGTTGAGCTTCTGCTTCGTCTAGCTTGGGCGTTGGAGGATGGGTTTGAGGACGGGTTGGGGTTGGTGTTGGTGATCCCGGACTCTTGCATACGTAAACACTCTGCGCCTCCTTCTGATTTCACTGTAAAAAAAAAACAATCAACGTCCACCCCCAAACCCAAAACCCCCCCCCCCAAAAAAAAAAAAAAAAACACACTCACAATGCCTATTCAGCGCATCCATCCTCGCAAACGGCTTCGCACACCCCTCACACATGAACGGCCTATAATTCGTATGCAACTGCTCATGCCGCTTACAATCATGCTGCCTCGCGAAGCCCTTCCCACACCCCGGCCAATGGCACTGGAACGGCTTTTCCTCATTATGCGACCGGATATGCCCCTTCAGGTTGAAGCTTCGGGTGAATGTGCTCCCGCACCCTTGGACGGGGCAGACGAATGTGGCTTCTTGTTTGCGCCGCTTGTGCGAGGCGTTGGCGGTTCGCCCGGTTGTTACGTTGGGTTTGGAGACGAGGATCGGGTCTGGGGGGGGGAGGGTGGTGCTTGGGATGTGTGGGGAGAGTTGTTGGGTAGGGAGGATGTGTGGGGATAGTTGGGAGGGGAGGACGTGTGGGGAGAGCTGTTGGGTCGCGAGGAGTTGGGGCGAGACGTGTGGGGATGGGTTCCCGTTGTTCCCGTTGTTGGGAGGCAAGGTATACCCATCATACGCCCCGCCACTCCCGCGATGCCGATACTCAACCAATTCATCGTCGTCTTCTAGATCATCGTACCTATGCCTCGGACTCGCGTTGGGCGACGGGTAGGGACTCACACGGGCGCTCCCAGCACCGCTACCGCGCCACACCCCACTCCCACCGCGCTCCGTCGAGTGTCTGCGGAAGTGCCCAAGGTGTGGGTTTCCAGGCGGGAGGGAGGACTGGGAGAGTGAGTGCGAGTGCGAGTGCGAGCTGTTGTTGTTGTACGAAGACAACGAGAGAGAATGCGCGTGGGAGAGGGAAGACTGGGCGATGTGTGAGAGGTGGGAGGGGAGTGTGTGGGGAGGGAGGGGGAGCGGGGGGAGGGTGCCCATGCCTGGTGAGAGGCTGCGGAGTGGAGGGAGTTGTTGGTCCTGTTGTTGTTGTTGGGAGGGGAACAAGAAATCCGGGTTGGGGTAGAACGTCTGAGATGGGAGCGCTAACAAACTAGCACCGCGCACGTCCTCTGAGCGGGAGATCCTATGAGTCGGGCGCCCCGCGTCAGACTTGGATCGGCGCATTTGGAGAGAAGCGTCTGGGGAGAGAAAGTTGTTGTCCGTGTTGTTGTTTTCGTCTTCGTAGCGCGCAGAGTAGGGCGCAGAACCGGGGAGGACGTCGTGCATGTTGACGGTGCCGTCGTCTTTCCTTGGACCGCGAATGTCCCAAGTGGGGGGATCGAGGGCAGTATCGGACTTTGATCGGGAGCGGGCAGGGAAGAGAAAGGGACTAGAGTGTGAAGACGAGGTGTCGTCGAGGATATGGGCGAGACGGGAGGAAGAGGCAGCAGCGTTGTTGTTGTTCGGGGCGGCATCGGCGTCGTGAGGGAAGCGATCCCAGGCGGTACCTAGATGTGTGGAGTGAGATGGGGACGGTGGCGAACAAGAAGAAGAGTTACCTTGTCTGAGAGGCTCGAGGGAGGACTGGAAAGGGTTGGGGTGGGCGGGTGCAGCGCCGCCGCTGATAGGAGTAGCAGGGACGATGTGCAGCTGGGGCCCGGCGAGGCCGTCGCCGTCTGGAGCGTTGATGGTGGGGGTGTCTGACATGAGGAGGCGGGGCGGGGACGGGGGTTTAGGGAGCGGGTCGGTGCCCCATGAGGGAGAGTGGAAAGACATGTTCTCGAACGAGGCAGCGACTTCGAGACGGGGGGAGGGGGAGAAGGAGGAAGCACGTGAGTTGTTGTTGTTGTTGTTGTCGGTGTCGGAGTAGTCACTGAACATCAAGAGGGACGACGAGTGCGGGTGGTCGAATTCTGCGGGGTCGTAGTCGAGGTAGGAGGGATCTGGGTCGCCAAAGCTGAGATCGGATGTGTTGGAGTAGGGCGAGTGGAAGGCAAAGGAGGGGTCGTAGAAATTGGGGTGATGATCGAAGAGGGACAGCTGGATGGAAACGGACTGTGGCGACGGGGGGATTATGTCTTTTATGCTCGGCTCAGAGTTGCTGTCGTCCATCTTGATATCACAGGAGGAGGGGCAGAAGCAAGAGGCAGTGTCACACTTTTTTCATTCTCCGACCATTCCACAACAAAACCAGTGTTCTCCTGTGTTCACGTTTCAACAATCTCTTATTATTAATATCACTTACCCCTAATTGTCAATTTTATTCCCCTAGTACCCTGTGTCTATTCTCCCCTCGTCATATTTATTTCTCCAAATACACTAGTTTCGGCGATTATTCATTACTTGAGGTTACACTTCAAGCTATTTTATTACGAGGTACCAACAAGAGGGTATTACTATTTATTTATTTTAGAAAAACAAACAAACAAATATTAATATTATCTCTACGTAAGTAGCGCCGTGGACCGCAGCGGTCAAGTATCATAAATCCCCAGTTATTAATATTAGTATTACGCCAGATCCCAGTTATTACTTACGCCAGATCCCATTTTTGAATAGTCGCAACGCATCGGGATGGGATCGAAATTGAACATTGAACATTGAGCCCTGAGCTCTCGAGCCCCCTGGATCGTAGTTAAAGTTTAGCTGTTGAATTCCGTAGAGGTCATATGTTTGGAATAAAATAGAGTTCGATGCGTTTGAGGAGGAGTTTAGGTTTATGGTTTGATTTTTTGGGTCGCACCATTCGAGATTGGTATTGAAAGATTTAGGATTCGTCTCGGCATCACTTTTTCCCCCCGTACAGTAATAGGACACTTAGAATCGCTTTGAATGGGTTACGACTATAGGTCAGGCGCGCCATCCGTTACGAGAACCCAAGCTTCAAGCTCCAAGACCGTCACCTACAACCCGACCCTCAAGTCCTCAATCAACGTTCCTTTTTTTTAAGAAAACAAAGAAATCAACTTGGCATCAGTGGCCCGAACCGAAAGGTTCGTTTCAGAATAATAGACTAGAGCGAATGCGTGTGCGTGATTGCGCTAGCGTAAACATGTTACTGGAATAAACATGTTACTGGAATAAACATGTTACTGGAAGTGATACGGGGCGGCGTAGGGATCACAGAGAGACCGTTTGATAGGCATTTGCATGCGCCACCTAGCTAAATTGTCGTACGAAAGTGGAGGCACAAGACGGCTCAGAACGCGAGATGTAGCGCGGGTCGGAAATCGAACGACGGGCCTGGAGATTGTACACCAGTGAGAACAAAGACATATACCCAGGTGAAGCGCCAAGAAACCACGTTGAGGTGGCATAGCTAAGGAAGCCTACTCCCACATCATCATAATGCAAAGTCACTTGGTTGGCTGGGTGTGGCAGCTATGTGTACCTGTGTGGTATACGACCGCTGTACTGTATAGTGTACATGCCCATGCCAATTTGGCGGCCCTGAGCTACCCCTCAAGTTTAAAGTTTATGATCAAGGAGGCGCGAAGCCGTCTTCCGAGAGGCTCGGAGTTACCGCCGCCGGAAGGCTTATTCGCCATCACTTGAAGTATTCTTCGCCGTCCACCTGAGATATAAACCGGGACAATATTTGTCAATATCAGAGTAATTACTGGGTCTTATCTGAACGATTATTATTTATCATCATCTGAGCAATTATTTGTTACCTTCCTGACAACAATATTTTATAATCACCTGAAAGATCTCCTTCCATCAACAGAACAAAGGCATCCACAAGATCCACCTTGAGAGTCTTGATCGAAGTGGCGATCCGCCCCTCATATTCGAAGATCATCAATTTGATGAGCCCTAGAAATAGTAGACGTCACCGTTGTCAGATACGAAGGTCCTGCAGCGCCATGGCACCAAATGCGCTGAGTCTGTTCGCGGCGGAGTTGAATTTACTTCCTTGATCTTATACGCACTTTATGCAACTCCTCCGCACTAACTCGGTTGAAACTTTGAAAGTGTACCTATAATAAAGGACAAACGGTGATAGCAACCAGCACTGTTTGCAAATGCCCCTCAATGGGCTACCCCATCAATCTCGTTAAAAATAGATTGAGGTCATGCCATCAGACTCATAATTAAGAAGACCATACGAATGCGAATTAGCCACCCTATTCTCTTCATTCCTCTGATCAAAGGAATATATCACGAACACCTGTCAAGAGAAAACAAGGAACAAAGAAGCAGGCGCACGAAGCGCGGCACCATCATGGCTCCTCATCACCAAAGTACAATTAATTATACCCTCTCGTTCCGCGCTTGACGCTTTACCCACTCAGTGAATGTCGAGATTTGTAGAATGTGATGTAACAAAGAAAAAAGAAGCAGGAGCACCAAGCGCTGACCGGGGCTAGTACGGTTGGTATACCACTGGTCATGATTCCGCGCCTGTACAAAGATTGACGCTTTACCCACCCCAAGTGAGTGTCGAGATTTTTTTAGGAAAAGACGCAGCAACAAGTTCTCGGCTTGGCGGCATCCATACGCAACTAGAGACGCCCTCACATACCGCGCATCATGCTTAGATTGCCAGGTATACAATATAGTTTAAATTTCAAACACCAAAGTTCTAGGATATTTGGCCGCCAGGAACCCCGTTCTCTCCAGAGCCAGGTAACCCTCCCTACGGCTTCACTTCATCCTACTCACTATAACGCTCTTGCACATCACCGGCCGCGCCCCACTCTGTATTATACTCATCAATAATCAACGACACGGCGATCATACTAATATGGAAGCTCGGCCTATGCAGCTGTGTACTGTATTATCTTGGGCCTATTTCTCGCAGGGCCAGTGGTCATACGATCAAGCATGATGATTCAAGACGCGGTTCTGCTCACGTTCATGTGGTATCGGAACCCATCAGGAAAGACATTTGGAGTCACCCTCAAATCTCAAATCTCAAGCTTGATTTTATTCAAGGGTACTACTACCTCCTGACGTGGATTGTTACGGCTTTCGCGGATAATGTCATCACGAATATCATCTATCGTACATTCTACATCCCACATCACATACCATATATGTATCACATATCACGAATCCGCATGCGCGAATCAAAGGAGGCACTCCGCTTTTGTTAGTTCTTCAGCAGTCCTTATGGATATATCCCCAAAACAAGGGAAGAAGAAGGAAAGAAGAGTGTCATAGGTACACTGCTGCGGTGCAGAATGTGATCATAAACCCATGGTGTGGACCCACTGCTAGCAGTTTAGGTTAAATTACATTACAAGGTCTAAAATTCTTTGAGAAAATGCCTTGTACTCCTTATGGATACATTCCCAGAACGACGGGAAAAAAAATGAGAGCATCATAGACAGATTGCTGCGTAGAGTGTGATCAGAAACCCTTGGTATAGACCCACCGCCAGCGTTTTAGGCTAAATTGCACTGCGAGGTCCAAAATTCCTTGAGAAAACGCTCGGTAGTTGCGCAGCATGCTCAGTACGGCACGACAATCGGTTGTTCACGGAGAGATGGTACCTACTATACGCCTTACGCGCCGTCACAGCGGAATGGAATTTCCAGTATGCGGCAAAGGTCCAGATCCAACCCTGCAGGGGCACGCTCCCAAGTCCCTTCTGTGCATAGGAAAGACCGTTTAATTGAGTCGATGGAGTGGCTGTTAGACAGCTTACCGTGGAGAAATAAGCGCCAACGACTCGGAGCACCTCCAACCACACTGCACTTTAATTGCAGACTCCACATTAAAGTTAAGTAATGCTTCCATTCACGTACACCTAATACTCAGAGCCAAGCGCTACGGCAAAAATGTAATGAAACTGACCCCTGAGCTTAAAGGCCCGAGTTACGGCCCTAGTCGTGCATGTTTTACACCTGCGCAGAACTCGAACACACGGAGCGCGATCAATGAGACGCCCGTTAGGCGCCAATCAATAATGACTCATTGAGTTCATTGTTTTGATTGTATCCTGCTCAAGCCTGGAAACAAGATCTCCTCATAGACTGCATCAATAACTCATTGGCTTAATATACTGCGAAACTCCACGGTTGTTGTCGACGTTGAACAACGGAAACTTGAACCGGAGAGAGTGAGTATCCGCGTAAGGTATTATTGTGGCGCTTATTTCAGTACACACCTGCTGTCGGACTGAGTCACATAAGTAGCTTATATATCTTGGTTGTCTCGGTCGTATCATACACCCTTCGACAGCAAACTTTAGCTTGAATGAGTGGTAACCGTGATTACTCGCTAGCCACTCGACGGCCATCAGCGCCGTGTTATGTTAAAAATTTTCCTGGCAAGTCTAATTTATACGAGAGCACGAGGAGCACTGTCAGTATGTTGATCTTTATGGATTGACACTCAACGTCCTCTGAATCCATAGCGTGTTCTATCAGAATTCCCGTCTTATTTTTGTTAACCTTGAGACTCATTCACCACGATTAAACGCTTCGTCCTTAGGTTGAACCTACGCTGTGGCGTCCGCATTGGCACGGGCGTCAGAGTCTTACCTTTATGCCGTGGTGATCGACACTTACCAGAATTTAGATGACCGGTTGCCTCTCCAAAAGCCGGTCTCTTTGATAGAACTGGCTGCCATTTTTCAAGGTCAGCGCACATGGTGCGGCGTTATCGCAGTGGGCGTGTATTCGCGGACTTCCCATCAGGCATACAATCAATGTACCTGAGTCTTAGTAGCCATGGTTTAAGGTTCACTTCACCGTTGACATAGACAGCGGGTATCCTTTGATCAACAGATCACGAGGCATCCATCATGATAGTCTAAATTTAGATAAAAAGGAAAGAGTGATCTATCATTTCCGTCCGGCAAGAGTTGGGAAGAGCCAATTGTTTTCCACAATCCAACTAGAACAGCTTTAATACCTTTTTTCCCCTAGTAAGCTCCCGGTTCGCCGTGGAATTGCACCGTTAGCTTCTATTCAAGTTTACTCGGACGTAGGTAAATTGAGTGCTCGACTAACAAGATCGCGACGTCGATTTACGCGGACATAAACCAGCCTCTGACATCACACATTCACTACAGCGACAGCACCGCAATGGATTCTCTCAAGGATCAGAAATTCTTTTGCACAGCACTAGTTAATCATATGTGCTATAAATAGTTCCATCTTTGCAATAAACGCTCCTGCCTGTGTTTTAGAGTGCATGTTTCGGGATTGTTAATTTATCTTCTGGATGTATGTGATTAACGACCTTATCCACGGGACAAGAATCATTCAAGCGGGCATATCAACCCGATCGAATTCTCAGAGGTTTTGAACGGGTGGTGGTGCCATAGTGAACCCAGTTATTCGTTACCCATATCGCTAGTTGTCAGCGGTATCACTTTCTCATTATGTGCATAGATGCCGTAGATTGCATTTGTCTGTCTATGTCAATGAAAATCAGAACTTTTTATAACGTTTGTGAACTTTCGCCACTCTTTTACCCCTATTACTTTCTCAAAACCTGATGGAAGTGTGATCTGCCAAGGACCTGTCAATGCGCTCCAAGCCCATGATCTATTTTAAAGTCGCCGTATCCGTTGTCCAAGTTACTTTGTGTAAACAAAATTTCGAACAACTCCTTTCTAACTGGCTTGCGAATAACTCGATTATCACCATCAGAAATCTTGTCAAGCAAAGGACTCATCCTTCCCGTTGAGCCATTTGTATGTTATTTCAATACTTAATATGACTGTTTTCAGCCACTCTTCTTTTAGAATCCAATTGTTGTCTCAAGCTTCTTATGGTAATTTATTTGCCGTGGTAGGTGCATTTTTATCGTTAAAAAAATAGCTACCAAGCATCCTAAAGCCAAATACTGTACAGCAGCCGAGCTCGAGACGTCCTACTCAAGTCAGCTATTGGTGAAGTCGCAACTATACCCGAAGATAGGCCCAAAATTGTGCACATGCTGGAACAGAGATTTTCTCAGACTTGTGTCCAGGATCCGAATATCGATCCTATCACATTTCGTGTACATAATTTAGCTAATTGGTGAAGGTCCCACTTGAGATACAACAGAACCGCTGTCTTAGTCATTTTAAAAGAAGGTGAATGCCTGAATATTAGCTCTATCGAGTGATCTGCCTCGTCATAGAATTACCCAAGGGTATAAGCGTTAATGACTTTCCAGGGCACTAAAAGTTTTTATTCCGCCGAGATGTCCAACTCACCTAGATAATGACTATAAGCGGTGCGTCGCAATCCTTCACCCCCACGATGCGCCCATACGTTAGCTGTGCTTCAAACAGAATACAAAAACGAAAACGAGAACCATAAAAGGTGGCACAGCTTGAGTCGGAAGTAATAACACTATTTATAGCTGTTTCATCGTCATAAAGCTTGGAGCAACAAAAAACCAGTGCTTGCAGTGCTGGAATAATTTCCAGCCAGTTTGAAACATCGAAACTATGTAGTCGGTGAGAGTGCTTCTCGCATGTATGTTTTTGTTTCCGTGGACTTCAGTAGCTTGAGTCACCGGGAAATGAAATCAGGATGACACGTGGGCCCATTGTGAAGTATCAGCCAGATTCCGTATATAGCACATCAGTTCTTAAGAATTGATAGAAGCAGGAAGAAGCACCTTGGAGAGGGTGGTCAAAAAATTCCAACAGATCCAAAAGAGGGAGAGAAAAGCTTTTTTTACAGGTTGAACTCCATGACATCGAGTTAAATATCTTCGCAGCTTAGGAAGAGCGAACTTAGGCAAAATTGTAAGGCCGATGATACTATTTTAAAGCAGTTGCAGATCAAGGGGCGCGACATAAAGATGCATTGGGCTGGTTACCTAGAAGAAATAACATAAACAAAATTATGGGATCAGAAGTTATCTGGTTTAATATAGAGGAAACCAGAAGAGGAGTAACATCAAACACTGAGAAAACTTTCCTCCGCTCCGAAATTAAATGTTGACTGTTGTATGTCAGGGCAACTGAACAATTCTGGGATCAAACGTCATCTGGTTTAGTATAGAGAAACCAGAAGAGGATTGGTCTAACATTGGAGAAAACTTTCCACCGAAATCAAAAGTTGAATGTTGTATATCAGAGCGACTGAATAGAGATAAATCCTATCAAATAACCTGGCAACAGCCTATGCGCTAGGGACGAATGACAAAGTAAATCATGCCTAGGGGATATGGCGATTGTTAGATCCTTTGAGTCGGATAAAAGTCTTAACCTGTGCATTCCACGGTTCAACATCTTCCTGTTGACGGGGATCTGTCTAGAGTGACATCTGTTGTTTTATCTAGGAATGAATCCGCTACACGGTAGAATATAACACATTCGACTGACCGAATCACTTCAGAGTGTAGCACTTGATCTGGGAAGTCTAGGGTTAAATTTCATTACGATACAACAACAGCCAATATTCATACAAAGGAACGGCTCGAGTTGGTTAGAAATTCCGGGCTGAAGTATAATTTCGTACCTCGGGGAAGAAAACCTATTCTCGTTCTTATTTTTGAGGGTACGAACTTTTAGATTGCATAGCCAGGATGATTATTGTTCTGTTCTCACTACCCGAGGCGGGGGCACAGTTTGGACCCCAATTTATTTGCGGACCCAAACATTCCACATCTTCGAAACAGAGAATGTAAGAAGTGTTCATCAAATCTTTTGACGTAAGAGGTAGATAATACCCTCCAAAAGATAGGAAAATCCACAGGAACGACCCCATGACAAGGTAGCCAGGTGCTTGTATCGCTTTCAGATGGACTGGCGTGAAAAATCCCATGAGTACTGGAGCAAATTTTGGTTAAATTGTGAATGCCATGTGGAGTAACTGAAAAGAATCAATCTAGAGTCTAGGCACAAACGAAGCGACGAATGTACTTCCTCACCAGGAACAAAGTACGTGGGCTTCCTTTCTCATGAGCGGGTAGCGACATGACTTGCTAATGCTCCAAGTACTTCAGAGGGTTACGGTTAATCCCACCAAATTACCCGTGCGCCTCTCACGGATGACTCAGGAAGGGCTCGTTGGCGTCTCATATCTTGTGGCGGGCTGCGCACGTTGAGGCGAAGACCTATTATTGTACTGGAGCATCAATCACAAGGCAAAAAAGGCTTGTATCATAGATAGGGCAAATGCCGTCTACACCCAACGAGGAGCAGAATGCCATGTTTAGGAGGAGTGGCTAAGAGCTGGGGAAGGCACGGCTAGCTCTGGGAAGAAGCGGGCGACTTAATGCGATAGGCTCGATCTAGCATTGTCCTTGAATGTGAAAAACAAAGAGAGCCCTGCCAGGGTATAGTCGTACAACCAACATGGGTAAAGCCTGGGCTATGTTACAGGGCTTTGTTGGGGGCAGCAGGCCAAATGATGAGATGTTGCCAGGGTAAACCCTGGCGAGCAGGGGATTTTCATGATATCTTCATCTAGCTCGAGTACCAAATCGCCTCTTCAACTTCATTTTAAGCAGATGTTAGAAATCATGACTCAAACAGTTTTAAAGTTTTACTTGCTGTAAGGCAAAAGTGGACTGTTTCGCTTTGGAAAATGCGTGTATGGCTCGTATGGGAGCCGAACAGTTCCTTCCATGTTATGCTTTGTAATTCAGAGCAGACCCAAGGAAAACCGAGTCGAGAGCGATCCTAACGAGCACAGGATGCGAGCTGAGAATAAAGTCGGCAACTTGAGAGTTATAGTTCTATGCCTTGCCTGGAGGAACGACATAAATAATGCGATTGAAAATTGAAAGTATAACTTGTGATTTTCACACGAAGTACAGTTTGTTTATTACAGCACAACGTGGGAGCAGATGTTAAAACTCCGCCAAATCTTCTTTATTCCCCCCTCCACAGTGCCGGGATATTGACGAGCGCGACAGAAGCCAGATCCAGACTTCAGTTCCTCATCGCTCGCATTCAAAGGCATTATCTGATTTCTCTATGACTGGCATTTCGTCTTCCACCATTATCAGCCTGACACACCTCCAAATGGATTCATCCCAGTCTCAACCTAACGCCAAACGGAAAGCTGGGGAGGATTCAAACCCACTGCTTGCAGCAAAGAGAGCAAAGAAAGAGGTGTGTTTATTCTCTCTCTTGATATATGGACTTCGATCTGAATACATGATTGTGATAAGACGAAAGGCCCCTCTGCTAAAAGGAAATGTACGCGTTTGCATACTCATACGACGTGTTATCGAGTTAAATTTTAACGGCTATCATTCAGTACTAAATGCGGAAGAGACTCCAGGTGGTCTTTTAATTATCCGTGGGCCAGAGGCACATATATCGTCGTCACAACCTGCTCCGTCGAATCGACCTTTGTCACGCCAGGCTTCGCAACAGCCGCAGTCCTTCCTTACCTCAACGGCAGGTGCAGGCCCCTCCAGGCCACCTGCGAAAAAGTTTAGAGCCCAGTCCCAACCACTACAAGCGGCACGCGATCGAAATGCTATCCAGGATGATGTTGATATAGAGAACGATGTGCGAGCTATGGAGGATGAGGCTGATCACCTACGTAGGAACTCAAGGGCGCATACGACTATTGACAACTCGTTGACATCTGCAAATCCCGCTTTCCAGTTCCCTCCTCGGCCTGACTCAATTAGAAGCAAGAAGGGGAAAGAAAGGACGATAGACACTTCAGTACCAATTGCAGAAGACGAGACGCCTCAGATTGAGAGGAACAAGCTTTTACGCCAAGGTGCAATGGCAGCCATTGTCAATGGTCGATCGCGAGAACCAGGGCCGGAGACCACTCCAACGCATCGTCGGAAAAGCTCACTCTCGAGAGGCAAACGTATCAGTACTTCGTTTGAAACAACGGGTGTTATCAGTGCGTTGTCATCGTTGATAAATCGTTAGGTACTTAACAAGCTCTATAGCTCAGCCACATAACTCTGTATCCGACGCCAGCTTTTTCAAGCACATCGACTGCGATCTACCTGACTCTGAGCGTCTTAGACAGCTGCTAATATGGTGCTCCCTTAGAGCGGCATCGTTTCCTTCTCGCAACACCTCTACGCCGACTTCACAAACTTCTTCATCCCATCCCCCATTACCTCCTCTCTCAAGCGGAGCCGCAAATCTTCTAAAAGTCCTTCAGGATGACATTGTAAGGCAGCTTGCAGAGAAAAGAATAGATTTGAGTCTTCATGATCCCGAAACTTCTGGACGTGGGCCAGGCGAAAACCTGAAAGAGAACGAACAGAATGTGAGGAACAGAGCGTGGGAGGTCACTTATTCCGAACAAATTCAGAAGTAAGCGTTGTCGTCTTCTCGTCTTGTACGAGATCTAATTGACACTATGTAGATTGCAAGAAGAAGATGAAGCATGGAAACAAATGTCGTACTTTTACGAGACTTACACAAAAAAGGTCCAAGCTTCAAGTGCTAAGCGTGCGGCCTTTTATGATGAACTATCCTCCGCCAAAGCCAGGGGAAAACGGCGTGCTCTTGGAGACTTGGCAGATCTTGAAGGATTACCAGAAGAACATGAATTGCCGACAGATCTTCAGCGCGGCCTCTCTCTCGCCAAAAGTGTCTTGGGCTTACATGCGCCAGGCGAGGAACGCATGGTACGGGTAGGGAACTCGAGTATGAGCCACACCGAGCTAGATGCCGAATTAGATCGTCTTTTACCAGACTTGGAATTCAAGCTAGATCAACTTCGAGTATACGCTAATACCGCACGTGCAGCGACTGCCGTCACAGAGAATCTGCTGAATCAACGATTTGATATCCTGGCGGGGTACATGAAACGACGAAATAACCCTCAGCCGCCTTATACGACGAATTCAGAGGGGGGCTCCGGTCTGCAATTGCTTTCGAATTATGTGGAACGGGATAAGGGCAAAGGAGGGCCGTTTGATTTGAACCCTCTGACCTTGATGCGTGCGCTTTCTAGAGTGGACAAGGAACGTCCACCAGCTGCAGTGGGAGATGCTGCACGGCGAGCAGCTAGAGAGGTACAGCGAATCGGGGAAAGCGGGGTGGGAGTAGTCGGGGAACGGCGGCTGACAGTCCCAGTGCCCTCGACACCGAGGAAGACACCTGGTACCCCAAGAAGGGGCGGTACACCTAGTAGGGACAGAGAGAGATGACATTCACGTTTGTATGTTTGTGAGGTTTATTACACTCACTTGTGCTTCTATCGTATACCTCATTGTATTCCACTAGTATCTATTGTTATTTTTTTTTGATATGTATTCCTTTTTCAAAAATTTTACATTTCGGACATGTACAAGGGAGTGTAGGTCCTCGCAAAACTTTCCGAAATTTGATCTCTTGCATTCGAGCGGTCCCTCGCTAATTGAAGCTCTAGTTTTGTTAAAAGTTTAAACTTGCAGGAGAATTCACAAAACTTGAAACAATTGGTCAGACAAGGCCCTAGCCATCTGTCATCGGGATCGCTATTTCTGTATGTCGGAATTTTCAACCCCTGAAAATGCCTTATCTGGCCTTTTCAGAACCTTTATCTTCCAAGTTTAAGTTATTGGCATTGGCTGGGCTTGACTTGAAGCTTTTCTCCGACATGTACGGTGCTGCCCCCCTGACTCCCCAAAAGCTCCATTCAATACTGATTCATATCTGGATTATCCAATGACACAACCTTCTTTACAATGAATCCGCCATAAACTCTCTAGTAATCAATGTCAAGATGGCTACCACGACAAATTTTGGGGTCTGACGTGCTGTGAATGACTCAAACCACTTCGATATAAAGCTTCAGTAAGAGTCCTAGACCTGTAGCCTAATATTGGTTTCTCTCACAATGAAGACTGCTGCCGCTAGCTATACGAGCCTCTTCACCCTCGCTCTATGCACACGCGCTTCCAATAATACGACGTCGCCCACAAATTCCACCGTTATAGATCCTGGATATACATAATATCGAGGGTTCTTTCTGGCAAACGGCCCAATTTCTGGGCATGCGGTATGTAACACCTCCAACTGGCTCTCTACGTTGGCGAGAACCTCAGCCTCCAGCTACCACTCAAGGAATCCAGATAGCAAGCGCACAACCAAATTAATGCTTTGCTGCCTTATTTGGACTTTCTTCTGTGAACCCCATCGTTACTTCAACTCGATCCAACAATGCTTCGTCGGGACGTGATGAAACCCCAGTGACGACCTTCTCGGAGGACTGCCTATTTCTGAAGTGAGTCACTGTAAACCATTTTTCGAAATTTCGAAATTGAAAATACAACAGATTGTGCTTGGCTAAAAGAAAAATTTACCAGTCATCGTTTGGATTCATGGGTAATAATATCACATCCTATTGCATGCTCCGGAACCAAGCTTTATATTTCCGAATTTTGGCCCGAAAGAGGTTTCAGGCATAACAGCGCAGTATGCATTTACCCCGTCTGTACCTGATCAGATTTCCACAATCATCGGTGAATGTACGTACACAATTTCTTCTTTACTTTCTATTTCATGAGAGCGATCAAGGGTTGTTCTAATTTCTGAGTGGACAGCGATCTTCATTTGCCCGACGTACTACCTCATGCGTGCATTTCCTGCAAGATCGTTCAAGGTGTGTTTCAACGATTCAAAGCTTGCCCATCCAACCCGAATTAATATTGGCCAAAAGGGTGAATTTGCCATTCCGCCTACTCACTTTGCAAGGGGAACGACGTGCAGTACTACTTCCCCGCGTAAGCCACAGGTCGCAATTGTTGAGCGCTCACGACTATAAACCGGGTGGCTGCGAAGATGCTCATAAGTGTTTTGGATACCCTTCCTTCTTATTTACTTTTATT